>WOGL01000207.1:0-17343 GCA_015342145.1 Leptinotarsa rubiginosa | reverse complement strand
AGAAGTCGAAACTTGTGCAAGCTAAGGACTAATGAGGTCTTACCTTTTAACGTGTGATTCCTAACACACCGTGTTGGTAATTAATATTACTGGAATTTTATTCCAACACCAAACCTTTATTTTCAACACCTCTTGAAGTCGACCACTTGGTGAATGAAACACGTGTCGAGGTGTTAAAAATAACGGTTTGGTGTTGGGATAAAACTCCAGTAATATTCATTAAATTTGGCAATAAAGTAAAACCCGGGTTGACCGAATCGGTTAATTAAAATGAACAAACTAACATCACATTTTTTTAATACACGAGTTTTGTAACTAATGAGACATTCCATTTTTGTAACAAGCAAATATTGTTGCAAAATTAACAAAAAACTACAAAGTTTATAACAGGGAAATACACAACCCACAAAACCGCAACCCTGGAAAAGATTCAAAACAGTTTCTTAAAAACTGCTCATTTAAAAAAATTGGCATTTATCCATTCCATATATCATATGAATCTCAAACGACAGATTTTGAAGAGACAAGCCTAAGGAAGCGAAAAGACAATGCTCAAATTCTGTTTATATACAATATACTGCAAGGTGAAATTTCAGGCCCCAAACTCACGAATTTCTCTGTCTCTAAATAGTGTCCCTACTGTATATTCCTACCTCTTCGTTAGTTATAACTATTATCCGATGGTCTATTTTGGGGGTGAGCTGGCAAGACTCCTGTTCAAGATCGTCCAACGAGGCTCTGCGGGTGAGCTTGGAAGTATGGTGCGTCAACTGGTTCGAAGTTGTATCTATTGTGCTCGCCCTTCGCAGAGGAGGAGGCCCGTCCAGATCGCTACTGTCCAGCATCTTCACCAAGCTGTGCCTGTGCAACAAAAAATTTATAAAAGTCATCTTCATGATTTATAATTATTGCGAATGTTACCTTCTAGAAAGCGTTACGAGAGACTGCCTATGTTTGGAATGTTTTTTCGTTTTGCCCAATCGAATATTAATCGCTGAGAAGTGATTTTGGACAGCCAGACCCAGTTCGGAACATTCACTTTCATCGACCTGAATGAAAGAAAACAAATCATAATTTTTTCCTTATAGTTTTCAGTTTGCATATGTTGCAGTTTGTACAAAATATCTCAAACAAAAGCATGCATTTTCCCTGTTTCTTTCGTAAGCTTACATATTTATTCTTTTTATTTAGAAAAATTTTTCCGGTATTCACCTGTTTCGATAAACTAATAATAATAACAATCATTTTCTTTTGCAGCATACTCCATAGTATCACTTTTTCTTCCTATCAAAAGTTTCTGTCTCTCACGGTTCAATACTTTTTGAATCTCATCTCTTAACTTATACATTTATCTTTCTCTCACATCACAGCATCTTTTTAGTTGGTTTCTTCTTTGTATCGATAATCTGTATACCATCTGAGTCCTTACTTTCATTTTTTTTTAGAAGAGTGTTTTTCTTCTGACATACAACAGTTTTACAGTTTTTTAATAGCCTTTCTCTACCTCTTTTACCCCATATCATACATTATAGAGAGTTCTTTCAAGCACTCTTCAAATGGAATATTTTCTCTCCGAAAATAATTTTTCTTAATAAATATGTCACTATTAACTATCTTATTTAATATCTGTTCAATTTTTTTCGGCAGTGTCTCCGTTTTGAAGGTATTTCACTTTGACTAGTTTCCATTTCTTCCTCTCTCTTGATATGCTCTCTCAGTGTTGCTTTTTCAGTCTCTCTTTCTCTCAACGACATCGCAGGTTATGACAGTCTCAAGTACGCAGATTCTTTTACGTTTTTCTTCCAGTCAGTCTCACTCTCGATAATATTCTCTCATCTTTTATTTCATAATACTCCCCCTCTCTTTTTTTCATTGATCTAGCAGTTTCTCTCCTTCGCTTAGTACTATTAATTTCAAAACAGTTTCCAACTGAATCCAACTAAATGTGGCGATACCTCAGAAGCATCATCAACATCAATCAGAGAGAAAAAAAATTATAAGAGAAAAATTTTAGTAATCGATTAAAATTCTTGTGATTAAACCATTCTAACAGGGTGACGCCCTTTGGCGGAGGGAGGGATACGCCAAACTAAGTCTACTTTACAGTTTCTCAATCTTACCAAAACTTCTGCTTCCTGCAACATGACGAAACCATCACAACCGCTATGAAGGTAGCTCTTGGTCGCAAGCCTGTAGTGCTGATCAGGCTTCAGATATTCGTCTCCGATGCGCACGAAGTTTGGATCCACCCGTTTGCCTGGCGGTTTATTGGGGTCAAAAGCGAAACTTACACCGGCCACTTGCGGAAACCGACCCTCCAGTTTCGGGTACATCGACACCGAGTTCTCCAACGTGTCCAAGATGGTCTGACCTGAATGAAAGAGAAGATGAAATAATAATAATATTTATCAATCAATCAAGAGAAAGATGGATCCTTGAGCTATCAAATTTCCCGATATAAAAAAGCAAATTCAAGATATGCCCTCAGTCATTCCCCATCACTTACCAGTAATTTTGAGAACTACCAACGGATCATGCATAGGTATAATGTTAGTCAGATCCCTCATGGTAAAATCGCCGGCGGGATGCACTTGATCGGATCTGAACGTTCCCGAATTTAAAATGACTAGGTCAGCGCCCGTAGAGGCCAACACCACATCGCACACCTGAAACGTAATTTAAGTTTTCGGTTTCCAAGCTCAGGGAAAGTAAACCTGCCTCAGTGCTGGTTCTCGAGGCACAACATAAAAGAGTAACTGCTTCAAACTGTCGAATTGAAATATTGAATACATTACCCAATTTCCCAAGTTTGATTCCGCAGTTCGAATAGAGGTGAATCGACCGTCCAATGGCACGGAAAAACAACCCAGAATGTCGTCCATCTTTCCTTCGATCATACCTTGTAACAAATAAAAATATTAAAAAAGTGTCAGTCCTAACATAAAAATTTAAAAGTGAAATTAAGATAGAAATTTAAAAAAAATGACAAATTATAAAGTACGAAATAATAAATATTTCAAATAAAATGAAAATACTTCAACTTCCCTAGCAAATGACTTCAGAAAAATAATGAACTTCCTTGATATTTACGTAATTTTGTGCAAATTCATTCACAAAGAAAATTTTTGCAGATGTAATTTGATGTTCGTTGTGGCATTAATCCAGGAAGAATTGTTTATTTTCTTGGCATAATCATCTTTGTTCAACACAGCAGACTGGTTTGAATTATAAAAGATATATCCAGATTGTGATATATTCATGGCAAAAATCCTATTTCATTTTATTAAAATATCAATAGATGAGCTGAGAACTCTTTGCATTGTTTTGAAATATAATAAGTTTCTGTCATTTTTATGCATGACCTTTTTTTTTTAGATATCTTGAGAAAGTGCAGGCTTAAAAAACAACACTTCCAGATTCGAAAGATTTTGGATGAAGTTTTCGATAAAATATGAAAAAAAAAATCATCTTGGAGAATGAAATTAGAAGAATAGAATCCATTTATACTTCAAAAAATAAAAACACCTGGATGTCCAGATGGGTTGAAAGTAAAGTATTTTCCATCAATGTGTTTAAAAAAAAAGGTCAAGATATCGTCACTGTCACCATTCAGAATATTCATTCAATCAAAAATACTTACTCGTATATTTCTCGAGCTTCTCCTTCAACACCTGATCCTCCGGTATCTTGGAGGTGACGTTTATTTCCTCGACGGTGACTTCAGGTCCGCCCACCTTATCAAAGTTGACGGTAATCTTGCTGAACTGCCTGAAATCGGTGCCGCTTTTGATAATGTATTTGCCGTTGACTTGTTTGATTTCGTAGACGTGGTCGTGCCCGCCTAAGATGATGTCGATATCGTCGCAGTTCTCGGCTAGCTTGATGTCGTTCGGAGTCCTCATGTGCGTCAGCGCTATCACGTAGTCGCATCCCTAATACAAAGAACATGAGTTACAGTACAGTCTATGGATCTTTATACGACTTACTTCTTGTTTTAACTGCGACGCCAACTTTTGGCCCGCCTCGACAAAGTCCAAGAAGGTAGTCTCTTCGGGATTGATGGTGGCTAGCGTGTCCAACCATTCCTTCTCGACCAGTCCCACGAGTCCTATTCTGCGTCCATCCCAGTGCATCACGTGGGTGATCCTTCCCTCTCCCAGGGGCCTACCCGTCTCGTTATCCAACACGTTTGACATCAGCCAAGGAAAATCCGTTTGAGACACCCATTGGGACAGCACTTCCAAGCCATGGTCTGGAAAATGAGTACAATAATCACCAAAAGAATAACCACTTTTGAAACCTTTTTCGAAGCCACTCCCGAGATTATATTGCCACTCCCAAAATTATTTTTGCTTGTTTGATTTTGGTCGTTCACAATGACAGGTAGTCATTTCCAAAATTATTTCAAAGGGGGGGGGTGGAGATTCACTTTCAAAATTAATTACTTTTGAAGGAAATTGATCACTCCCAAAATTAACGGGGACGGATTATTAGTCACTTCAAAATTGTTTGAAAAATAGCTGCAGTTACTTCACAGAAATAAAATTATATATCGGAATATAATTGTTTCTATGAGTTGCTCCCAAATCAAATTTCTCACGATCACAGTCGTAAGTTACCCTTAAAATTAATTTAACGAAGCCTAACGTTAGTCACACCCAAAATTAATTTCTCGGACCAGACTGCTGATCACTCACGAAATTAATTTCACTGTGTCGGATTATTAATCACTCCTCACATTAATTTCAGAGTCGGACCTGTATCGTATTTTACGATAAGTGTAAGGCAAGGGGTTTGAGATGTAGGGGGGATACTGTCGTGTCGATTCTGGTTTCATTACTGATGTCTATTAATTGATTTCACGGATGTTAGTCACTCCCGAAATAAATTTCATGTATAGGGATCTTAGCCACAACCAAAGTAATTCCAAAAGTGACTGGATTGTTATTCACCCTAAATATTAATTTCATCGATCCCACTAAGTCAATTTGTTTGCGCCGGATTGTAAGTTACTTCCAAAATTAATTTTACAGGATTTGATCTTTATCCTTCTCAAATTGTAGGGGTTATCAATCACTCAAAAGATCAAATTTACCGGACTGGAGTTATATTATTTGCCCCAAGAATCAATTTAACAGGACCAGTATTATTCTCACTTCATTGTACTTCCACATCAACAGATTTTGAAAACTTGAAAATACTTCAAATATCATCTTGAGAAGAGAATACTTACCAAAATCATGATTTCCGAGTACTGCGCAATGGGTACCACAGTCATTGAGCACTGGTACCATTTGTTCTCCCTTCGTGAAGGTACTCACTAAAATTGAATACCGAATTAACAACAAAAAAAACAGTGAAAATAACACTTCCAACTTCTACATCTATTTGAATGAGAACTTGAGAAAATTGTTAAAAAAAATACATACATATTTACTCTTGTTTTTTGTAAGAGACTTGCTGTTTCTAAATTAAATTAAATAATGAAGGTATTCCATTTTCAATAAAGAAAGTAAAATTTCCAGAGATATCTAGTCAGATGATGTGGCTTATATAAAAAACCATGGGTCTGAAACCGACCCTTGTGTTACACCCGACTTTATTTCAATAGGTAGAATTTAGAACCTCTAGTGTAAAATAAATCTACTGAAAACTCTTTTCCCACAACAGAACAAAAATACTGTCTCTTGATGTGGGTTTCATTAACCAAATTAGATTCATCAGTAGATGACTAAAACTGAATCCTACTGCTATAATATTGTTTTTATGTCCATCTAAACGAATCATCACCTTACATAAAAGCAAGTCATTAAAGCAATTCCTAGTAATTTGTTATTGTTCCTATTGTTATTTGCTACCTGATTGACACTTAATCTTCACCTGCAATTAAGTATGAGTGTAAACTAATCCTGCTAGGTTTCATACGTTAAAAGGTAAGACCTCATTATTCCTCAGCTCGCACGAGTTTCGACTTTTGAGGGTTGTCGTTCTTGGGGGGCGATGTATATTTAACGGAAAAACAGATTTTTCAAAGAGATTTTTTTTAATTCGTGATGTTCATAACATCTGAAAAAATGTCAAGGACATATAGACATGTCTTTTACAGCAACGAATTTTTAGTAAAATTCCTGTACTTACGCATACTGGGCGAAAAAGCGTCGCCACTGAAAAGAATAAGGGGGTGCAGGTGATGAAAACTCTTCAGGGCTGCGCTAAATCTCGCAGCACCCCCCACGGGTTCAGGGCCGGATCTTGGTTCGACATTGTACACATCGTTGAAGTGGAGGATGACCAAGTTTTGCGCCATCGCGCCTCCAGACAGGGTGTTGACGGCTCTTCTGCCCGCTGCTCGCACTTCCAACGATGCCTGAGAAACCAATAACAATAAAATATATCCAGTCTGTTCAGTCCCTGAGCAGTGCCCCCTGTTGACTGACGGGAGACTGGCAAAGATATTCTTTCTAGTGTGGCGCAAGGAGTTAGTAACAAGTCTATTCAGAACACAATACTAGTAATGTCACTAAAAAATATATAAACAACGATCACGTAAAAAAGAAATGCTTCGTTATTCGTAGAAAGACTGTATATTGATAAATTAAAGCCTCATAGTTGAATAAAACTTTCACGAATTTATTTTTCAATCGACAAATTTTGTTTACTAATATTTTATATGTGCCATATAGTAGAATCTAATGGTTATCATTTACCTTTAGAATGAATTTTCGTTACATCAATTTAGATTATCATTGACACTATCAAGTTTGTTACTGTGATTTCCCTCTTTCCAACTATGGCAAAACTGGTAGAAAATCGTATTGTGCTCAGCACAAACCAGTTAGTTCGGTTTTCTGGAATTATTTATCATTTTATATGTGCATATAATTTTTTTATTCATAAGTGACGTACTGTAAAACGTGTGTTTGTTTTTTCTTTATTATATTTAAATAATAATTGATAAGCTATGTATCAGAAATGGTGAATAAATATTATTATTATTACCTTGTGTTGTAAGAATATTTTGCACAATGTGGCAACACCGCATTACGTACATTCGTTTTATTTGTATTCAAAAGATCATAAAGGAAAGAAATCAGAATTTATTTGTTGGATATTTTCGTTTCAAAAATCGATATTATATATTATAAAGTTTATTGAGAAAAAATATTGTAATCGATTTTTTTAATGAATGGTTCTATAATATCCAGAAAATGCGTTTTGTCCATCTTTTTAACATCGAATGAGTTGCGACATGTACTTGATAAATATTGATAACAAAATTTTCCACTTTTGAGTTTTATCAAGGCTATTCGCTGGAGTGGTTGTGCTAACATTATATTAAGTTAGCAGAACCACTCATTTAATAATAATAATAAAATAATGATTAACGACAATTGTTTTTCATTCATAAACGATTGTTGAAAGGGATGTAGGACAATTCCTTAAAAAAATAGATTGCTAACCACGAGAAGTTCATAATTCTTTCCTTATATCGATTTTTGCAATGGAGATTCACTACAAATCAATTAGGCTTTCTAACATTTATAAAATTATCAAATATATGTATTGCGGTGTTGCCACGTGGTGCGAAATATTCTTACAACACATGATAAAAAACGTAATAATTTTCAAAGAAATGCGTTTTAAGATTTTTTTTTTAATATGGAATTACAATTATTCGACAAATATTGATGACAGAAATTCTAAAATTTGAGTTTTGTCAGGAATTTTTAGCAGAGGTACCCCTAATAAAAAAGTAGGGGTGTGACAATTGTTTTTTTCCATCAAGAGCTGTCTACTTCAAATTGAAGGAGTCTTATTTGAGATATAGATTTTTTACAAACAAGTAGTTACACAAAAAAATAAGGAAAACAGGGAAATATTTATTCCTGAATAAAGCCTGTTTTACACTTGACGAAATTTATGAAGATCGTTTTTAAATGGTGACTGTGTTACAGTTTCTTCATTATTTTTGTCTTTCATTCTATCTCATGTAATTTGTATATTGTTATATGTTTTTTCTGGGAAAAAACTCCAGTAATATTCATTACTACACCAAAGGTTCCAAACAGTGCATCACAATTGCATCTTGTTAATAATAGGTTGATATAATAGGTGTCAATACCAGAAATAGATAACAACATTTATGAAAAAATAGTCATAATCGATCATAAAGTTCAATATAGAGGTATTCATAGGACTTGAACTAGGATATTTGCCAAATATCTTGTTGAGTCAATATCATCTCTAAAAAATTACACAAAATCAACCCATTATGAAAAAGTTTGTGATTTTAATATAACAGTTCATTGCCATTGTGTCTAACTTTATCTATAGGAAATTATAATAAATCTGTCACAATTATAAACAAAATAATATTTTTATATTGATAATTTCAAGTTGATTTATATTTATTACACAATATTTATTCACCATTTCTTTTTTCAATAAAACTGAGAGTTTCTGAAATGTTTCCAAAGCAAGTGTAATCTATATTGAAACCTTATCAAACATAACCAAATATTTCATCAATAGGTAAACCATTTGGTTCATTATTATAAAACTATCAATTTTATTTCTATTTGAAGTTATTGAAAAAAAATTAATGATTACCCCAAATAATTTGTTACCTTCCATTTATTGAAAATTAGAACCTAAACACAACACATTTAAGTTTCAATAGCGCAGTTTCAACCTGCCATAGGGCTCACCAGTGGTACTATGCTGAACCATAAATGTCCTGAAAGTGGAGTGACACATGGAGGATTGATAAGTTCCTTCTATGAGGTTGTAAAATCGCAGCTTATTTATAAGACTCACTTTCCTCTCTCTCTTAATCATTGTTCTGATATCCTTAAAATCCCCGCAAAAATTAGGAGGAGAACTAACAGCACCTCTCCTAATCGCAAAAACTACACATATACTTCTAGACGGGGCTCCCGACATCCGTGATCAATTATGAACAATGAAAGAACTCTGAGATCACAGATTTATATGTGATTATATTAAAAGTACTGGGAATAATATATAGGTCACAATTATCACCAGCCTTCATCACACGTGGTCAAATTGTTTATCCACCAATAAACATTCCATTAAACATAAACATTCAAATTATTATAAATAATTAGTATAATTTAAATAGCTCACAGCCATCAAGAATTGTTTAGTCTAGAATCAAAGCAATTTTCACATTTATATAAAATGAAGATAAATCAAACAGAAAGATAAAATATGTTAAGCATAATCGATATTTATAGTATTTTGTAGACTCTTTTATATATGAAATTTAAATTTCAACATAAATAACAGAAAAATATGGTCCCGAGATATCTTATAGTAGTTTCTTGAGAAAAATAACCACTTTGTTTTGAATAGATAATGATTTTTAGGTATAAGATTTGAAATATCAATTGCAAAGTAAATATTTACTTCAAGGTTAATCTTTAAGGTATATCTGAATATTTCTTGATGCCAACTTGAAGTAGGTCTATAGAGTTTTAATTGTTGAATACTTGTACAAATTTTGAGATAAAAATATCAAAGCATGTTATAAAAAGGTATTCAAAAAGCATATGTTGCAAAAAGGTTTACCAAAAAAAGGGTTAAAAACTTACTCACACTAGTACCTATTATACTTTGTAATACTTCTAGGTAAAAGAAATTAATGACCTCAAAATGTCAATTGCCTATATCAGAGTATTTTAATATTAACTTTAAAAAAAAAACTAATTCACACAGGACAATTGAAGACACTTATACTGAATCGATTGAAATGTTCAAAAACTGTCCATATAAAAATATTTTTGTACGTTAGTGGGATAGATATAGCTTTAGGCTAAGTGTCAGCCTTGATCATTTGGCAGCGAAAGTATGAAGGCCAAATTCTAGATTCTCAAAATAGTCTCTCTGATAAATTCTAAATATTACTTATTTAATTTAAGTTACAAGGCAAAATGTGTCTAGGGTCATGGCCAACAATATGTTTCATATAATAATGAAACTCTATTTAGTCAAGAATGGGGCAAAAAAAGTTTAATTCATCAAAAGATTTGTAAAAAATCAAAATCACAAACCTGTTTCAACCATCCGACAACGCTGGTAACCTTGCTGGTAACTTCCGGGGGCACTTCGATGCTGTGTTCTTCGACGAGTGAGCTCCATTTCGCCCTGAGAGCTGCCTGTGCCGTGAAACTAGCCATTTGATAATCGCACTTGTTTCAATTTATTCAATAGAATAATAACGACTTTTGATTTATCAAGAAGTTATTATGTAAATCATGGGGGGGTCGAGATGAAACTTAACAGACGGAAATAATTCAACGTCAAATACGGTGAGGCTATTGCTAATGTTGCAGGTGTAATTCAGACCTCATCAGAATATTTAAAATGCTCTAGTTTCACCTCTTCATTTACAGTACACTCTCCAAGTTTCACTTTACTTTTAACCGCAAGGTCAAACAACGGAAAATTCATTCAAGTACGACCCAGAAACATTTCGGTTTAATTGATGGTAATTGTTCCCGGGACGAATTAGAAATTGTATTATCAGTTTTTTAAAGGACATCAGTTCAAAACGTCATAATTTTCATCCGCATAATGAGAGTCATCTAGCAATCGATTTTGAAACTAGTTGATTATTCATTTGCGGTGAAGTTAGCCGAACCAAAATCAAGGATTGGCTTTTTTGTTTGAAGCATACAGCCAAGGCCAAGATTGAAATTGAAAAAATTTTATTGTGAACCTAGTAACTAGATTTTCAGTGAGCTTTTAAAAGTCCATTCCCTCATATCACCTTCAGTCGTTAATCCGATATCTATTAAGGATATATATTAAAACATCTGCACGGAGTAGTCAATAGCAAGGTTTTATAATTCACAAATATTCAAATATTTGTTGTTACAATTTTCTATTGTGATATTTTTTCATTATGACTGAATCTAAAACGTATTCTTCGTTTGGACAGTAAGTTAATTAGGTCTAGAAGATATGTTATTGTAAAGCTTCCCCAAAATTCAAAATCAAAACAAAAATGAAAATTTATCTCAGAACCTGTCAACTTATCAGTAACAATGCATGTGTATTTTCAATGAACTTAACAGGGAATTCAGTTCAATTGCAATACTCAATGCAATGCAATACTCTTTTCGACGCCTGTTTCACCAAACAAGTTGGCGTCTTCAGGAGTTGGAGAAAAGTAGTGCTTAAATTTGAAAATGATGGTCTATAGTAATGTCTAATACAAAATTCTACCGCTATGATGATGATATTTAAACGAAGAATATCTGATTGAAATAACTGAATGTGAAATCGGAAACATATTATATTTATTGTTTTGGGATAAGCTGTTTTGAGTGGTTTAATTGTGACTATGTGGCATTATTAGTGTTACATGAGTAACTGAAAAATAGGTATAATGAATTACTTCAGCTAACGCTCAGCACAAAAAAACAAAGAACAGCTGGCAGGACTTTAATTTTATTTTACCTTCTGGCTTAGTTCTCATATATCCGATAGACGTTGTATCTGGACGATGAACTTCCCTATCTCACACAGCTACCATATATATGTTGTGTTCCATTAATAGTATAAATTATTATTTCTCTCTTGGATAAAACCATCACTTTTTCATTCAAAATGTCTCAGTTTAATCACTGGAATAATCAATTATTAATGAAGTTTATTTCTAATATACTCATTAGAAATTAACATTGATATGCCCGCAGATGGGTATATGAGGAAACCCGTAATCCTAGTTGACTTTTGGCCAGATAGCCCTCGTAGCAGACTTAATTCCCGTGGTTCTGGGGGGGGGGCGACCACTTCATATTCTATAAACATACGATACATATCCACGTTTGGTACAGTTCTGATTGAGCATTCAAAGAAAATATGTTCCATGTGTAAAACAAGACTCTTGTACTCCCTGGACAAAGTTTTTAGTATAGTTATTAATATAATAAAAAGAGCACTGGTGATAATAGCGCCAATTCTGGAAGCTGGGACCGAAAATTAAGAAGAAGAAAAGAAGAAGAAGAAGTAATTCCCGTGGTTATTTCGTTTTTTTTTAAGTTTTCGTTGATGACGTCATAATAATCATCCATATATTCGTATTTTCCATTAACCATTTTTCGATGAAAATAATGAAAAATGATATGTTTCCACATAAATATAAGGCAAGCTTGTGTCATCATCCTAGCTATTTTAATAAATCGAAGTCAAATGGGTGTGTATACTAAAAATATTCTTCGAAATTGTATTCACAACAAAACTTTTTTAGACGATAAAGAACTCTCTCAGCCCGAAATGTTCGAAAACAAAAACGTCACTTTGGAAAAAGTTGATCGCGAGAAAATGGCTGTGGTTGGTAGACATTGGATTATTATGAAAGATTTTCTTGGAATTTCATATGAAAAAATTTTTGTTATTACAGGGTGACTTGATTCTTCGATGTCCATCGAACACCCTGTGTGAAGATCTGAACGAACCGTGTATAAAGTGTGAATTAAGTAATAAATGTCGCTACGGTGCCCTCGTGAACACCACATGTCGAGTAGCAGCACAAGTAAATTGCCGAGTAGGTATGATTTTTTGTATAATATAACCAAGAGTCCACACGACTAAGCAAACTTCATATGTATTTCATTCCAGGGTCCCACACATTTTGAAAGGACTTTCATCTGCAGATATTGCTATCAGACTGATCACTGGGAGCACAGCTGTAATCTTTTAGCAAACTGCAACTCTGTCGCAGCTCCAAGGGCACTGTACATCACCAACTGCACCGTGAAAAATGATATTTTATGCCTAGGTAAGTCCCCTGAATAGAATTAACAAATATCATGAAGATAATTTGTTTAATTTTTTAGGCAATAGAAGATTCCTTAAAAAACTTCAGTGTAACTGGACGGGGGGCTATCGGTGGGCAGTCTCCTTAGCTCTGAGTATATCTCTAGGTGGCTTTGGTGCCGATAGATTTTATTTAGGGTATTGGCAGGAAGGCATTGGAAAGCTTTTCAGTTTCGGAGGTCTGGGAGTGTGGACCATCATAGACGTGATCTTGATATCCCTGCATTATTTGGGACCTGCCGACGGGTCTCTGTATATTTAATTATTAAACTGATATTCATAGTAACATTTCTCTTTAATAAACACCAAACCTTAGCTAAAATATATTTTGTCCACTATTGATCAAAACTTGAAGAAAGTACTATCTGTGTTCTTTATTTGTACTCTAGATAATATTCAAAGGGAGATGTATACAAAATACATTTTCATATAATACTCACTATATGCAGTGATTCCAATATGGCATATTTCTTGAAAGTACGTATTTTTTCATATACAGAGCTTTTCAGGAGGTTTTAATGTTATGAAATAGAATAATGGACTACTACTTCAAAACAAGAAATTTTTCCAGTTACCAGAACTGCAATAATCAGAAGTTTTCTTCATTTCCTGAAAACAGCAACTTGGTTGGCTAAACGCGCGTCAAGAAGAGTATTTCAGTTCTGGTGACTGAAAAAGTGCTTGTTTCAGGTTCATTCTAGAGATTCCAGCTATACCTTCTTCTGCTACTACTGTGAAAAATATAATTTCATAATGAAAATAAAAAGTGTGGTTACGTTTTCTGGTGATATTGATATACACCAGTTGGATATACCAGTAATAGATCGTAATATGGCATTCTCTGATGGATTAGAGGTAAGAACGTAAGGCAGAAAATTGCTGTGTTACCTTTTTGTTACTTCTCACAGATGTTACGTTACCTTATCAAGAATACTACAGCACAAGTAATATTTTGATAATTTTACTTCGTTACCTTACTTGACCTCATTACCTAGCATATCCATAAACTAAGAGCCAAAAGTATAGATTTGAAGGTGAAATTGTTTTTCAATTGTCAAAACAGAGCGTTTTCATGATTCAAGTTTCAACTGCTGAGGTTTGTCTTTCATTTCAAGATAACCAGACAGGTTTCACATGACCACTGATTCAGAACAAGTAGTATATGAAGTACTGAAGAATCTAAAGAATTCCTCTGCATCAGATATTTATGAACATAATACAGTGATATATAAAGAAAGTATTGAGTCTCTTGTTAGCGCAATTACTCATATCATAAACACCATTCTGTGTGATAATGTTTTTCCTGAAAACCTAAAAATGGCGAAAATAATTCCAATTTTTAAATCGGAGGACAGAGAGGATCTGAATAATTACTTTGGATCTCCTACCTATTTTAGCTAATTCACTGTAGAATAAGTGATTATCTTGAGGAGAACCGTTTTTTTTTCCAGAATATTAGTATGGTTTCAGGTAAGGAAAATCTACAGCTGAAGCAGTGAGAAGATTTATCGAGTTTGTAACCAATCACACTATACTAATTACTACGTTAAAATTTTACGGATTTTCTGACTCCGCAATAAAACTGATGACCTCCTGCCTTCAAAATAGATCCCAAATAGTTAACTGGAATAATCAGAGCAGTTCAAGTTTGATAATACATAAAGGTGTCCCACAAGGTAGCATATTAGGGTCGCTATTGTTTTTGATTTATATAAATGACCTACCCAAAAACATAAACGCCGATAATGCTACTTTTGCAACCAGAATCCAAAATAATTCTACAAGAATCGATGAAATGATAGGATTGATCATGAATCAAGCTTCTGAGTGGTTCACAGCAAACGAACTAAGTTTAAACACACACAAAACTCAACTCAAGAGTCTTGTCTTCAATATCAAGCATTCTGCCACTCAGAGCGTAACATTTCTAGGACATATTATTGATGCCAACTAAAATTGGAAACTTCATGAAGATCAAATTAACAAGCAAGTTATCGAAAGCAATATTTGCAATTAGAAGGATGAAATTTCTAGTGAAGTTGAAGGCAGCCAACTCCGCTTACCATGGAATGTTTCACTGTATTCTGACTTACGGTTAAATCAACAGGGGCCATTCTTGCTACACTCAGTCGATATTTATTAACCAGAAAAAAGCCATTAGAGCTCTGGCCGGTATAACCCAGACTGAAAGCTGTAAACCATGGTTCATTAAGTTTAAAATACCGACACTTTCTACTACACAGCTACTATTTACAACGAATTAATCTACATAAAAACGCACGTGCATTTGTACACACTTGATGGAGATACACACAATTATCCAACAAGAATGAGATCCCATATCACTATTCCCAATAATAGATTAACCTCTACTAATAATAGACTAATTTGTATCAGATTATTCAACACTCTACCAGTCTTATCGAAGAAGCTCTAATTGCCATGTTTAAAGCAAAACTGAAAATTCTCAATACATTAAAACAGTATTTTTAGTTGTAGTGAATGACTTGTCAAAACACTTGATATTGACAAAGTACAAACAAACAATTTTATAGTTGTTTTTGAGACATAAAAAAGGCGGATTCAATCAATTTGTACTTTTTAATACCCTCTTTTTTCGTACATACAAGTTTCCTAATCCTAATTTTTGGCCGATGCTGAACAGCATTCATATGAATATGTAATTACAAATTAAGTGGAATTATTGATCTGAGCTGGTCACTTCGTCATCACAGTTGTATTTGTTACTTTCAAAACTTAAAACCAAGTTCTTATAAAGTGAAGTAAAATAAAGTAAAAGACTTAAAAGAATGATCACATTCAGAAAAGTGAATCTTAGCATACAAGGACAATCTCTTCCAATAAATATCGATGCAGTTCTTCGTCGTCCATAGACTTAACTTCTTCACTATAAACCTAAAAAGAAATGATTCATCTACCGACAGTAACTTCATCTTCGAGTCAACTCACCAACAATATTCCTTCGTTCTGCTTCTCCAAAAGCCTCAATTTCAGCTCCATGAGTCCAGAAGGTATAACTTCCTTCACATTCTTTAGTTTCGTATACTCATCCAGGACCTCCAAATGCAACACTTTGTATATGCTTTTGTTGTAAGCCGTTATTCCCAAGATATTCAATCCGGGAATTTGACACGACATCTCATACCTACGAGCAGCGGTAAAAGCAGAAGTACCATCTTTGAATGATAATTACCCACCTGTTGATAGCTGTTCTAAATTTTATGTGTTTGGTATTGTCGAAGATCCTTTGCAAGACTGGTCGTTTTCGCAACTGGCGACTCTGATTGTAGGGCATATCGGATTCGGGTTGAACATTGAATTCTCTGAACATGCCGCGATCTTCATAAAACATACAAGCCAAGAGAAGGTTCAGTCTGAATTTCGTTGGAGAGTCGGTGGCTGAAAAAAATGGAAATATTAATTTTCAGCATTAAAGTTTATTGAACTAGAATGATAGGCTTTGAAGAAACATGAAATGATTTCACAAAATCAATTTTTGTTTCAAGAAAACAAAAAACTGCTGATGCAATCTTCTCATCTCTACACGGAGCGTATACAAATGTCAATAGTGATGAGGCCGTAGCAGAAATATTCTGTGATTTTTGAAAAGCGTTTCATTGCGTTGATCATCAGATATTGCTTGTGAACCTTCACCACTATGGCTTCAAAGGGGTAGTATACAAATGGGTCGAATCATATTTAACAGACAATAATTATCAAGTAGTAAAAACGTCCTCTCATTCCACTAAAGAGTTCATTAGGTATGGTGCACCGCAAGGTTCCATTCTAGGTCCCTTTTCTTATGATATATCAATGATTTATTGAATATTGACATCTGTGGTAAATTAACAGTATTTGCAGATGGTACAACCATATTATGGAAAGAAAAATATGAACATACATTAGAAAATAATATCAGGGTTGATAAAGATTCTTTGAAAAAATGGTGTGACTCAAATTGTCTCGCATTGAATACTTAATAAACACATATACTCTCTTTTCCGGGAAAGAAAGATTTTCACTTTCACACTGTTCATAGATTTTACCCAAAAGGTTCATTTTTGGAGTCTTATTTTGAACACTGGTGTTTTGATAAAACTGTTTAGTGAAAACCTCACAGTAAAGTGTTTCTTGAATACGAATATTATTAAAAAAAACGAATTAATGACTTCTTAATAATAATAATAGTCTTTATTGGTTCAAAGACCTTAAAGGTATAAAATAAGTCAAATGCTATTAGGAGCAGAGTTCACTACAAAGATAAGAACTTGTCCATTGTATAATACGAGTTATCCAGTAAGTATGTTTTCAGAGTTTTTCTGAATTTGAAGTAAGATACCTCCTGATCGATTTTTGTCAATAAGTGGTTGTAAACCCTAATTCCATTGGAAATAGGGCCATACAGGCATATATTCAACTGATTTTGTGGTGTGTAAAGATGATGATTGAAACTTGTTCCGTAATCGTGGATGTTAT
>WOGL01000206.1:0-17355 GCA_015342145.1 Leptinotarsa rubiginosa | reverse complement strand
TCTCTTCTATAGATACTTTTTATGGATACTTTTCAAGTGACTTGGCATATTTGATTCCACCGAGAGCGGTAGATATCAGAAATACGCGACAGAGTGTGGCTGCTCATCTTTATGAGGTTCAACTCAGTACACCTCGAATTTCACTCTTTCAGAACTTTCATTTGGAGAACGACGTTTATGTGGAACAAACTTCCTGAGAACGTTTTTCCAAATGAATATAATCCCCAGCGATTAAAATCCAATGTGAATCACTACTTTACAGGCACCGCTTTAGGAGCGCCTTAAGGGTTTTTCTGTAGTGATTGTGTTTTGTCCTTGAAAAAAAGCTATAAGATCAAAGTTGAACTAGTAAACTATCGATTTCATCAACTACCGTGATCATGACACACGAATGAAGGTCATTTGTAGTTCTCTTGTCATGAAAAAAAACATACTGATGGTTTCTTAAGATGTTGAAGCATTCCCAATATTTGAAAAAATGTTGATTCAGAGCATTTTTTTTCGATATCAGTGATTGTTCTGGTCGTTCCGTCATTCTTGTTGCTAATGTACCACCCGCTAGTGTTAACTTTGCTCACCAAAGCGTAAAAAAGCGGCCAAAATGGATTTTTCCATTAACTACATATTGTTTCGATACAAGCGGCCAACGCTGTGAAGTCAAAACTTTTGGATTGAAGAGGTCTTACTTCTCAACATGCGATTCATGGCACAGATCAAACGATACGCGGTGACCATCGAACGTCACAAATTTGAAATCGAAACAAATTTCACGATAGAGGTAGATTCATTTGTATAATTCATTGACCCAACCGGATACCATCTGCAGCATTGGATTTGTCTGTCTGTTCTGTTAAAATCTGTCTGTTTTTCCGTAAACCAGCTGTCGGCCCCCTAGAACTCTCAAAAGTCTAAACTTGTGCGAGCTAAGGACTAACGAGGTCTTACCTGTTAACGTGTGATTTTTAACACGGATGGATGAGGGAACTACTCATACGATATTATTATCAAAGTGTCTAGGCTGTAATGGTCGCTGAATAACGATTAATTTGATATTACTGAATTTATTAGCCGAGCCTGCAGGTCCTTGGGTATGGCGTTTCGTCTATAACTGCGGTCAAACGCGATGCGGCAATGGCTGAAGTGATTTACTTTCTTATTAGTCAGTGGGCTATGGCAGCCAGTCTCGAATACATCTACACAGTAGGTTGAATGGACTGACACCTATCAGAAAACAACTACTCCCTGGCTAAAACCACGAAGGGAGTTGGATTATATCCGACAGGCGGCAATGCAGGAATCTTCAAAGAAAATTTCCTGCAAATGCAATTGGCAATACAACTGAAAAAGTCGACCCTCAATTTTGGAACGGGCACACTTGCAGACCTGTTTCGGGCTCATTAGCCACTCATCAGTGCAAGATAGTAGCCATCATCGACCTAAAGTCGATGATATTCCATAATTGAAAATCGGAATTCTTTCAGAGTATTTCATTCCTTTTCCTAAGTTGAAGCAAACAACAAACTGTCACTCCATCTAGTGGACGAGGTACTAACCAACTGCATATCCGAAATTTGCCCGATTCCTCTGAATAAGGAAAAAAAAACTTTCTTATTAGTCAGTGGGCTATGCTTGAAGACTGGCAGTAAATAAATCAGAAAACAGCTACGCCCCTGGCTAATACCACGAAGGGCGTTGGATTATATCCGACAGGCGTCAGTGCAGGAATATTCACAGAAACTTTCCTGCATATGCAATTGGCAATACAACTGAAAGAGTCGACCCTCAATTTCAGGCATATTCGAAACTGTCTTGAACGTTTAAAGTTCATTTCTTTAGATTTGAAGTGATTTACTTTGTTGCGATACGTAAGCTTCAATACGATGTAAGGTTAATCAATTCCATCACCTGAAAAAACTTTACTGTAGTGATGTGCTTTGTAATAAATTCTTGTTTGAAAATAGTACAGTCTCAGTAGCAACAGAAGTCTCTATACGATGCCAATTGAAATGAAAATACTTCGAAATAGTTTGGATACCAAATTAAGTCAATTCCCTTCCATTACCATTACGAATCATCCACTTATCGCAATTTCATATTTTTTATACGTTGCTTCGACTGAGCAAAAACAATCCTGCCCTGTTTTTTGAACTCACTTATTCAACGAGGAGTGTGTACTCCTGTATTGTTTTCATTATTTCTCGACTAGTTCATCAGTGTGAAAATTCGGGCTGGAAGGCCATGTTCGAATGAAACCTGAAGTAGGTACCAAACATTTCGTCTGCCACTGCGGCAGACATCATCAGTGGTACGTGCATTGGGTACGAGGACGGAAGTTATATTTTGAAGTCGAGATATAACATTCCTAGCCACTAATAATGGCTACCAACCACAGGATACCAGCCTAGATTCTATTCTCACTATTCATGTCTCCGGCTGTGGAAGTCCATGTTCTTATGTAATAGAAAATTATTCACTGAACTCAAATCCCTAAAGATATGTTGGACTTTCAGGTTTTCGGAGGTGATGCCCATTTCGACGCATCTGAAGCTTGGTCCATAAACAGCTACAAGGGAACGAACTTATTCCAAGTGGCAGCTCACGAATTCGGACATTCCCTCGGTCTGAGTCACTCCGACGTCAGACAGGCACTCATGGCACCGTTCTACAGAGGCTATGACCCAGTTTTCGACTTGGACACCGACGACATCGAAGGTATCCAGGCACTTTATGGAAAGAAAACGATGAAAACTGGTCCCAGATTTGGTGACGATGACGATCAAGACGGTGGGTTCGACGGAAGCCACGACGTCCCAAGCAAAACCCCTAGTTCAGCAGATCATAGTTTGTGCGATGATCCCAAATTCGATACAATTTTCAATTCAGCCGAAGGATATACCTACGTGTTCAAGGGTGAAAAATACTGGAAACTCACGGAAAATAGCGTAGCGCCTGGATACCCAAAATTAATTTCCGATAATTGGATCGGGTTACCGGGCAATATCGACGCGTCTTTCACTTACAAGAATGGAAAGACTTACTTCTTCAAAGGATCCAAGTACTGGAGGTAAGAGAATTGTACACGCCCACATCTTCAAGTGTAAACGGCTGAATGTTCTCTAGGTACAAGGGCAAGAGAGTTGATGGTTTATACCCGAAAGAGATTTCCGAAGGCTTCACTGGAATTCCTGATGATCTAGATGCCTCTATGGTATGGAGCGGAAACGGAAAAATATACTTCTTCAAAGGCAGCAAATTTTGGAGGTTTGATCCATCCCAAAGACCCCCCGTCAAGAGTACATACCCCAAACCCATTTCCAACTGGGATGGTGTTCCAAATAATCTCAATGCAGTTTTCCAGTGGACCAATGGTTATACTTATTTCTTCAAAGATAATGCGTACTATAGGTAAATTTCAAACTCTCAGCAAATTCATCAAACCAACTACGAACATATGTTGACTGTTTACTGTCTTTAGGTTCAACGATAGGGCGTTTGCCGTAGATGCAACGACGCCTGCTTTTCCAAGGTCGTCAGCGTATTGGTGGTTTGGGTGTAAAGAAGCTCCTTCTGGAACGATTGGAACGAGTGAGTCCTCAGGATCGTTGATTGATGAAGAGAGCTCGCGGGATGACCAATTTGGATCTGCCCATAATGACAGTGATACAGGTAGGGTTTAGTTTCGTGTCACCATGGCCCATTACAACGGTAGCAATACCCAAATGCATCAACTTGTAAAGAAACTATGATCGAAAAAAAAACAATGTGGTGTAGGTACTGAAAACCTAACGGAATCAATTCACGGTTTGGAAATTCATGTACCACTGTTCTCTTATGGAACTATCGAGTTAGGTCCGAAACAATCAATATAATCCATTAGTTTAAATTGAATCATCATTATTTAGCATATTTCCAAAACTTTGGTTATGCCAACAGTCCAAGTCAAAATGGTGGTGTCAACTTTGAAGAAAGTGATTGATATGCGTTTTTCCAACATGATTTTTCTCTCAAATGAACAATTGTGGAATCAAAGCATCAATGTGGATAGGGGTTGGGTCTTTGGGCAACCCACTATTTTATTGGTATACCTACTTATGGGGGAATCCCTTGAAAGTTGCTCAGCTGAAAATCTGTCTTCTGAAAGAGCATTGATTTTTCGGAAAAGACAATAATTATTCCACATCTACAGCATGCTCATATTGCTCATTCAGAATTTTGAACAATTGATGAAATTTTTCCACTAATACGTCTTTGGTAAAGAATATTACTGGAGTTTTTTCCCAACACCAAATTGTTATTTTTAACACCTCGACACGTGCTTCGATCACCAAGTGATCATCTTCAAAGAGGAAGTTTTAATCTTCCTTTCTGTGAAAGGCCACTAGCCTACAACCAGAGTTCAAAAAGTTTGATGAAGCTTTTAGTTATTTTTTCAGATTCCTTTCCTTATACGAGGAATTGTGCAAATTTCGGATATGCGGTTGGTTACTTCGTTCACAGGCAGATGACAATCCTGTTGTTTGTTGTCCGCATCAACCTAGTTCGAGGAATAATACTCTGAAGGAATTCCTACCTTGCACTGATGAGTGGCCAGATAGCCCGAAACCAGTCTGCAAGTATGTTCCAATAATTGAAAATCTATTGCGGCAATTGTATCGCCAACAGCATATGCAGGAATATCTTCAGTGAAGAATCCTGCACTGATACCTGTCGGATATAATCCAACGTCCTTCGTGGTATTAGCCAGGAGAGTAGTAGTTGTTTTCTGATGGGTGTCTGTCCATTAACCTACAGTGTAGGGAGTTGAGACTGGCCTGAACGAATTGTTGCTTTAGATTATTTGATTTAGTTTTCTGTTAATCCCATAGATTGCAACTTTCCATGCTTACTTCAGTCAAGAATATTGACTGTTTTGGAATTCACGCACAATTATAAACTCTTCTCCGGACAAATAAAATTGAATGAAATACAAAGTACTTCAGAAAGTTGTGATTTAATTCAATTCGTGGCATATCAAACTCGATTCGAATTAGATTCAAAGTGGCAATATTAAAAACAATATGGTCAAAAATATTTTCAAGAGAATAGCGCTTTTGCTGTCTTCAAAAATAGAATTGTTTCTGTTCTTACCACTATAAACACATACCTACCACCTATCAAATATATACATTGCATTATCAACGGATGTGAATGTACAGAGGAAGCCTTCGAAACTTTTTTTAAGAAGAGGCTAACATCCATCTATCATGAACATATTTTGACATTTCTCATCAATGCTTGTGAAAAACATAAAAAATTCCCAGGGAAATGAAGCTGGTACTAGGCTCAATATTTTTTGTATTGATGAAACGGTGCAGCTGAATGCCGAATGCTATGAATGCCGAAAAAATAACATGATATCAAACATAAAGTTCCCGTTGATTTTCAACAATTTCACGTAATTACACGAGAAATACCACTTCATTTCCCGTAATCTGGATAATCTTGGGGAAACCGCATCATTTTCATCTGCCCTAATGCAGGAATAGGACTAAACCCACCTCAGTCATATCGTATTCTACAATGAAAATTTTATCAAACATCCTAACGCAAATGAAATAAGCTCTCTTCATCAAGTATGTATGCAATCCATTTAGATTTTCCGCTTTTAACTGCATGCTTTAACACTTCGTGCTTACATCACCATTATTAAATGCAATGTTCTAATCAAAATAATGCTCTGAGGTTGCACTAGAGCGTTGGTGGAGGTGTTTACAAAATGTCATCAAATACAGTTTTGGTTGTAAAAGAGTATACATTTCGAAAATGGTGACGTTTTGAAATCACTCATTCCATTGAGCATTTAACTAACATCACAGTCAGTAAATAGAATGTTTGCACGCAGAGTTGTAATGTTTTGTTGCACGGGCATGCACTTGGAATATGTGCATTGATGTCATACAAATAAGAGTTAAGTGATAGAGTCTTCGATATCAAATGATTTTAGAAAAACTCCTAGTGTGGTCAGAACAGTTGCGATTTAAGAAATGTAATCAATGGTTGCATAATTTTCATAAAGACTTTCGATAACAGTGAAATTTACTATGAAAGTTTATGTCTTTCAAGTATTTCCATAGAAAATTTGATTCAATTATCAATCCGAAGTTGACAGTCATTATTGGTGGCTTTTTGGAAACTGCAACTGTCACTACTGCTAAACAGCCGACAACTCTTTTAAAAAAAGGAGTATTTTGTACAAAACCCTCATCTAATCAAACTCTGGAATTATAGTATTCGTTTATCATTACAAGGTCTTTGGTTGGCCAGTGATATTACATTGTCTGTGATATTACACTTTATTTCAGTGGCATTTGAGTCAAGTTTCGATTGTAGGAAGTGTTTCTACATATGATTATTCAACAAGATTCTACAGAAAGTTTTCAGTTCAGAGAGAGCAGTACTGGCTGCTTTCTTAGTTCCTTAAACTCTCGATTTAGCACCCATACCAAGTACATATCTATCAGCAGGTCATTCTACTTGAACTATGGTTCGAGTGTTTCTAAAGATTTGGAAAACTGACAATCATACATGTACTCTTGCATCTACCTTGGACTTATCAATGTCTTGTATAATGTATCTATTTAGCAACTTTCAAACTTCATCTTCAAACCGTGCCTAACTGTCACAAAGTTATTTATTTTCATCTATTTGGCATCTTTATCTCGAAATCGTGTCTAACTGTCATATAGTCATTGGTGATTACTTCTGAAGCAGCATTACTCCTGAAGCAGCTGTGGGGCATTTTGAAATTCGCCACATGATACCCCAACAGACGAGCTTTTGTACTTTCTGCAACTCAATTTACTCCGATGGTTATTCCTTTTCTGCTACCCTATCAACAAGGCTAATATTTGATGATCGTTTAATTTGACAAGGAAGTTTGTTTTCAAACCCTATGTCGATCCAAATATTCTACGCTTTATCCAGGTTGTCGCTGTAGCTTTGCAAAGGACGTTTTCTAGATATATTTCCATAGAAAAAATTCTTCAATCACCTCAACAATTTATCAATCATTAGTGAAATAACCGATTTCTTCATCGGCAATTCAAAGCCCCAATGCAATGAAGGTGAGTTCTATATATGAAACATCATTTCAGGGTAGGGTAATTTCGATTTACAATAAAATAGTCTTTCATTTAAGAATGCTGCAATACAAAATTCAAGTGTTTGATAATTTCTATGTTAAAAAGTACTTCTTTCAGATTTATCGATTCTGTTCCATGCCTCAGGAGCATAAATCATGTCAAAAATTCTTGCTACTTCCTAGTTATAGCAAGGTTGGTGTTTCAAGACATCAGAGTCTCATTGACTGTCATAAATTTCAAAGAGCTCTGTTGGTTTCTTCAGCTTCCTTTGGTTGATATGTTAGTATTGATTTATTAATTGATTACGCTCGTTTCACTATTTACTTATTTTAAATGGTTGAACAGTTTTCACGGAGTTATCAGCCAATACTTTTTCAGGGTTAATATAGAGTATTTTTTGGATATGAAGAAATCAAATTCAAGAATATAGAAACATCCTAAAATCAATTAGTAATCAGAAGTAATGGCCCAATACTCTGTTTTGAAAAACTAATATCAGTATGACTTATCTGAGTAAAAATATTTTCCAGGTTACACTTATCATGGCAGATGAATTGATTCAGAAATGATCAGAATCACCCATGTTCTTGGGATGACAGTTTTAAGAACAAAAATTATCTGCCTTGAGAAACGTTAATCTCTGGCTACCTTTATAATGTATTTTTTCTAAATGTAGAGGGTATCCCGGTTTCTCTTATCAGTTCTGGAATTTATCTAAAATCATCTGAACACGAATAGTTTTGGCTGAAACAATTTGAGCTTTCTGATTATTGGTAGATGTATTAGTAGTTTGTATAATGTACAGCAATGTTGTTCAGTATTTGTTTATCTTATTGTGAACGCCTATTACAGAACACTACCGACGATTCCCTAGGCAGTGAAGCCCAGCTGCAAACCATTTTTATAAGTATGTGCTGTCTTTCATTTATCGTTAGCTTTCAATATATTCTAGGAACAAAAAAGTGACCTTACGCTTTTTGTTGAATTTGAATCAGTATCGAAAAATGTTATTCTGTTCTTCGTCATCTTCCAAACAAAAATGTCATATAACATAGAGCATTCCTGTTGTTTGGTATCATTCTTCAAAAGATGTATAAAAGCCTTGTAATGGGACAACGTTACGTTTATGAAAAGTTCATCGTATGGTAGCACAGGGACGAGCAACTTGCATATCTAAACTTCCTCAACTCAAAAACCTCATTTGAAATAAAAAGGTACCCGAGAAACCATCGTGGATGAACTAGTAAACAGACGTGAAGATGGGATACGTTGGGTTATATAGTGTACAGAAAACCAACGCACACAGGCAGGTACCTGAATGAGTCACAACCACATGGATAAATGAATCTTCAGTTAACGGCCCAACGCATCTGTGAACCCAAATGACTACCCGAGGAATTCAATCGTTTGAAAAAAGCTTTCAACAGGAAAGGGTATAGTGAAGCTGATTTATAGCGACCCAGAGAAAATAATGCTGAGACTACTCTGAATAGGTATATCAATGGAAAAGCTTGCCTACCATATAAGAAGAATGTTACCGACCGCATAGGAGAGTTCTGGAGAAACAACATAAAATTAATATTCTGCCCAACGAAAACCATCAGAGTCCAAGGTCAGCTAATAGACTTGTGCACATTGCCAATTGCACAAATCAGTTTAATGCAAAGTATAACAGACTGTTGGTTGACACTGGAAATGACCTCTGACTTTATTACTTCAATTGTCAACTACGAACTGCCTTATAAAGTACTGTCCCCGAGTAGAGATGACTGGATCCTCCGGAAGGAGAAAATATTTAGAGCATATAGTTGTTGGTTCACAGGTGGATCAAAAACACCTTCCGGTTATGATGCAGGTGTTTTCAGGCGCAGACCCAAGATAGATATATCAACCTGCCTAGGAAACTATGCGACTGTATTTCAAGCGGAAATTTACGCTAGTGAATTGTGTGCGGAGAGATTGGAAGAATCCAACCTCATACACAAGTCAATAAAAATATTCTCGGACAGTCAAGCGGCGTTGGAAGCTCTTGGCCATACTGGGCTGGAGGGCAATGAGGCTGCTGACTCCCTGGCAAAGGAAGGTGCTGCAAGCAGCTTCATCGGACCAGGACCTGTCATTGGCATCGCTTTAGGCTTTGCCAAACAAACATTGAACACTTTGATGGCAAGAAGGTTTATGGACTTCTGGCAGAATCTTCCAGGATTGGCTTACTCCAAGGCGTTTATTCACCCTTTGAAGTTTGATATCAAACAGTTTTTGGACTAGAGTAGGGATGAACTACGATGTCTAACAGGTCTTCTTACAGGTCACTGTCATTTGACTCGGACTGTCGGACGACAGTGTGTGTCGCCTCTGTTTGGAAAATGGTGGAACAACAGAGAACATAATTTGTGCCTGGCCCGCTGGGGACCGCATCAGGTTTTTAGAGTTCGGCAGAGACGTACTCTTACCATCTGACCTGAAAGACCACTCACTATACAAACTTATCGGCTTCGTTGAGAAGCTGGGATTATTTGGTCGAGTGTGAATAGGTGTGAGACACAATAAACCCCTGCGAGTTGCGGTGGACGGTCAAAGAGATTGTAGTATCACCAGGAACTACTGGATCTTTTGTAGCCATGTATCGGAAGGGAACCACGAAGGGAAGTGTGAGTATCCGGTTCTCTGATTATAAAAAAATGTCATCTGGGACATACCGACTAATCAGCAGTACCGGAACATGCACTTAGAGGACGATATAGTTAGCGCGTTTGAAGAGACCCAACTGCTCGATAGAACTTACAGCTACTATCCAAGACTATATAGAAAAGCAATAGAAATTCGGAAACACAGAAATATTTCCAGTCGGGAGGAGGAGTGAATCAACATTAATAAAATCTGGTCACCTCTACTTGGTTGCTTTCATGAGCAATAGGAAAGAAGCCTCGATCAAAACCAATAGAATGAATTTGGAGACCCAAACCAATTCTGTGGTATCAGCTTTGAAGAACCGGAACACTTTGGTCGTTGCCTTTGAAAAGATCTTCCACGGCTGCTGACGAAACTTCAGGCATAAAACCTGCAGATCGTGGCCAACAAAATATCTTTGACAGCTGATTCATTTTAGCAGAAGTCTGCTATATTTCACCAGTACCGTTAATGTGATGTCTTTGATTCTCCAATTCTGAATATTTTTCATCAATCGAATGTGAATCAACTTTCAGGCCACTTTTTTGTTTCTATTATCAGATGTACCAAATAAAATTGTTTTCGCCTCCTCATCTTGGAGGGGTGGAATCTATATCATTAATACTTTGATAGTGCTGAATACTTCTGATTCCACACCTACAGATTTATCATTGCATGAAACTGTTTTGTCGTAAAACAAAAATAACCACAGTGTCCTCGTTTTCCGTCGCACTTATTTTTGTTTTATAAATACACCAAATGAACCGTCACTGTGTTGTCTTCAAAATTACTGATCAATTTTATTCTAGGTGACCACCACGAAATGTCAGAACAACCTCCCTCGGACTTTTCAAGGTCCAATCAAGATGGCGGCGGTAGTTCCGGCAGTCGATCCGCCGCATCATCATTCGCTTTAACATTACTAGTGACAGTTGTGGCGACGTATTTCACTAGTGCGTTATAGAGAATGCGAAGTGATATTCTTTCGTTTCATAAACGAAGCGCTTTGACTGAGACTCTTACTGATGTGTGATTTCTTTTATTTAGTTTTAAGGGACGATTTATTGTAGCTAAAGAATCTGTTGAAGCCAAATAATGATCATTATTCATTTCTTCGATCTCCGGAGGTTGAAAAAGTGATTGTTGATCATGACATTTTCTAATTTATTGTAATAAAGGCCTCTTCTAGAAAGGTATCATGAAATATTTCTGATTGTTTTCATGTAATTGAAAAGTAAAAAGAAAAAATCATATTCACGGGTTGGGAAAATGAAGAGTTTGATCTGAATTCTGAAAAACCAAAAAATCACCATTATTACCTCTTTTGAAAACACTTTCCCAACACCAGAACAAAAATCACGTTCTCTTGGTCTCCGCCTAAGAGTTTTGTTAGTTTCTTCATTTCAGTTGGTGAATATGTTAGATTATCCCTCGATAAAAACATAAATTCCTGAAGGAATCGATATTGATACTATCACGTTAAATATTGTTCAGTTTGGTAAAGTATTGGTCAGTTTGAGATTCTGAATTGAAATACGGAATATGATGAAATTTTACAAACATTTTCTAATTCTCAAATGAAATTTATATTTCAATGTTTCGAAATATTGAAATAATAATCAATAATAATCAAACTGATGTAGTAACTCTCCGTCCAATTTATTCAAAATCATTCATTTTGAAATAAGTATTGAGTTATCTCATGAGAATCATACACGAGTGAAACCATTTTTAGAAAATAGTATAACTTTGGCAAATGGAGAAATGGAATCATATGGTAAAATTCAAATCTTGGCAGCAAACAGCTCCATAAAAATTTTTCAAATTTGAACGGAACCCTCTTATTTTCAATGTTGATAGTAAGACGTCATTGAAGCCCCAAAGAAAGTGCAAATTGTTTTTTGAAATTATTTCTACGAATATTTCTAGATTTTCAAAAAAAATATGTACATTCTATGGAATCTTCTTTCGGGGACTCTTTGAACATTCGATCTGTGATACTCGTTAGCAATTGAATAATTTTAGAACTTGTGGACTCATCTCATGCATTATATTCACAATATTCATTCATTTTCAATTCTATACTCCTATAAGTATGATAACGACTCCACTTGTACGATTTCTGAAGTTTCTAAAATTCAGTTTTGAAGTATTTATTATATTTTCTGAGTTATCTGAAAACAAATAAAGTCAGACAAAGTAGGAGTCGTTCAAATCGTATCTGGTCTTATAGAATTGCCTATTTCGAATTATTGATTATTTTGTCCAACCTTTATCAACAAAAAATGAGTCGGGGTTACGGAATATTGACATGAGAAACGTTTCGAGAGATGGAAAAATCCGTTGAATAAACCAAAATCAAAATTTTTTCATGTAGAGATTGTCGTCGAAAATTATGCGATTTATTTGATTGACGTTTTTGAATTACTGTAACTTTGAATGATTGTATGTAATCAACACAAGTGAAAGGCACAATTCAATTTGTACAAAATTATAATATAACATGAAAATTTTCTCATTCGTAATTGTCGTATTTTCACTCCTATAAAATTGAACCATTATAGAAAAATTTACCTGTTCCATATTTGGTTATGTTAAGCATTGTTTTGTAATTTAATTGACGGAATATTCGTTAATAGTCAATACATCCCAGCTACGAACACGTTATGTAAGACAATTGAAGTTGATAAACCTTATTTACTTTATATATTTATGTATCATCTTGTTTCAGTTGTTATTGATTTGGCAACATTTTCACAAATGAGTCAGAAATTATTATCATGGCCTATTCTAAATGGTATCAAATATGAGCATATCACTATACATTCAAATTTGATATTACTATTATTGAAAAACCAAACGTATTCACTTTATTAATTTGTTATTGAAATTTCAAACAATAAATTATATTTTTCAGTGACAATAGACTCATTGCTTTTTTCCTGTCAATTCTTATGATGACGAAGATTATTCAATTTCTTTCATGTATACAGTGCATTCCATTTAAAACGAGCCACCCTGAATAACTTTTGGTACAATGATTTTCAAGAAAAATAAAAAAACACGTCAACAATAGTATACAGGGAGATACATTTTGACATATTCACATCTGATGTTACTTCCCCTATCGCACCCCCAGAGCATATCACCAATTTTTTTTAAAAGGAATCACCCTATATTGTTTCGCATTATCAGATGCTCAGATGATGAGCAGATTCCAACAAACTATTAAACATATGATCTGAAGCTTATGGTTCGGGAGCTACAAACTATTTGTGTTGAAAACGAGCTGCCCGGAATAACTTTCGAAACAATGATTTGCAGAAAAAAAAATAGGTCAATAATTATACAGGAGGCCACATTTTGAAATATTCGTTCTAGAGACAAATAGGGAAGCAATAAATCAGAAAAAGAGATTTTTTATTAATTCTCGAATCAAAATCTGATGACTGGACAATGAGAAAAAAAAATTCCTATAGTAAATGTTCAAAAACGTTTCAACCAACTTCCATACAATGATACCAACGAGCTTTCATTGCCGCCCTCACATGGTTGAGAATCTTGGGAGAACCTCATGATATTCTCTCTCAAATCTTCTAATGTTGTTGATTTTATCTCATACACTTTAGACTTCAAATGACCCCATAGAGAGAAATCTACAGGATTGAGATCCGGAGACCTTGGTGGCCATTGCTGAACCTGCTGAAAAACTATTTCGTTTTCGAATAAATTTATATCGTCCTCAATTGCCCTATTGATGCACGGTATTATTCGATTCTCCNCAAATATTTATCACTAGTCAAATTATCATCGATAAAAAAGGTCCTATGATGTGGTCACCTAAAAATCTTGCCCAAACATTCAGTTTTTGAGGTCGTTGGGTATGAACTTGACGGTATAAATGAGGATTCGTATCACTCCAATATTGACATTCACCGATTCACCTCTCCATTCAAACTAAATAAACTTTCATCCGTAAGTAAGAGATTGCGAATTTTCCAAACTATGAGCTTCCGACCATAATGTATTCTACTTTGTTGAAATGTTTCATCATGGATCATCTGGTAATGCGAAATAATTAATCCATTTGAGAAAATGGTGGCATGCTGTGTGGGTGCGATAGGGAAAGTTAGATCAAACGTGAATATGTCAAAATGTGTCAAAATGTGTATACTATTGTTGGGGTGTTTTTTCATTTTTCCCGCAAATCATTGTTTCAAAAGTTATTCAGAGTGGCTTGTCTTAAATGGAATGCACTGTATTCTCAGCTGTTAGTGTTGAACTTTTATGGTTACTGTAGTTATTACAGACACATCCAAGGGCCAACCCTTCGATTCGATTGGAATTGAACTACGAAAACAATATACAACTCATGGCGTACTATATTATCTACTGTAGTTCGGTGATTACGAAAATCATTTTATTTTGTTAGCCCTTCTTTTTATTTTTATTGTTTACAGTGGCTTATATTCCCGCAGATGAAATTCTTCCGGCAAATCTGGTCAGTTGCAAAGCCACCTTTGAAATACTAATTCATTTTTCGATCAATCTACCCGGGCGAAATTGAGGCGGTCAGCTATAATCGGGTAAATGTGAAAAAAGTGAATCAATTTTGAACACTGAACACTAGGGTGTTTCAGTTTTCTCTATTTTCATGAGTCTACTTTGAGTGAATACTAATTCAATTTGATCGAAATAAGCGCCATTTTAATCAGTGCACTCATGCCAACGTAACAATAGTCGTCAACATGAAAATTGCATGCTCGGGATTTGATGAAGTCGACGAAGGCCATTTTTACCTGTTCCTGATTGGCGAAGGCTCTACCTGTAAAAAAGTTATCAAAGTGCTTGAAAAGATAGTAGTCGGTTGGCGAGAGGTCAGGGGAGTATGGTGGGTTAGGCAAAACATCCACGCTCATTTCATTTAACTTTCGGATAGTGATTTGTGAAACATGCAGATCTCTTCTTTCGACCAGTGCCGGCTGCTGCTAACGCAATTTTCGGTACATCTCGTCGATTTCCTCACAATAGGACTCTGCTGTGATGGTTGCGCCCGGTTGCAAACAATTATAGTTAATCAGACCAGCCGAGCCGCTGACCACCGTACTACAGTTTCCAAATACACTGTAAGAGACAGATTACGGCAAAAACATCAGTCATTTCTGAAAATTTTGTGCCTACTATTTTGGAATTATAGTATAGTAGAATTCATCTATGGCACTGTGGCAGCTCGAGACGTATTGGTCGCTGAGATGAACAAATTGAAGAAGAACGATTTAATTGATATAATTATTAACTTTAAAGTGCCAGTGAGTTTAACAAATCCACAAGTGATGAGTTAAATACGCAAAATTGGTGAACATGTTGATACTGAGAGTGATAAATCCCATAACTTGGTAGAAAATATGTTTTGTGCTCAATGTGAAAAAGTTTCAGGAAATAACAGCTATCTTAAAAAATACCTTGAAACCGTAAGTAAACTTTCATATCACCTAGATAAAAGATGTCGGGAGCAGGAAGATCTAATTTATTTATTGAAACAATTAAATAATGGTCCTGATTCTGAGACACTGGAAATGGCGTCATCCACCAGCAATCGCGTGAATTTCACTATTCAGAATGATGGCACTTTCGAAATGTCCACCAAAAAACCTGAAAACATTATCGGCAAAGCTAAAGAAAGTAATCAAACAAGGGGTCAACAAAAACTTGTCACAAAGAAACAAGATAATTTCCAAATAATAAATATCGTAGATGTTTCCCGAGAAGTGCTTCATGAACAGAGTAGAATGAAAATGAATCAGCTGATAAATTTAGTACAGGACGAACTACCTTCTCAGTTTGAAAATACCAACACCGAGTGGAAAACTGTGAGTTCCAGAAAGCATTACAGAGGAAGAAAAATTGTTGCAGGGAGAAACGGAGACAGTGAAAATGTTAAGGGTGTTCCAAAAACATCAACCCTACATGTCACAAGAATTGAAAAGCAGACAACCGAAAATTCACTTACCAATTTGATGAAAGTGTATTTTCCTGAAGTGACGTGTGAAATAATGATTCAGTCAAAATTCCCCACAATTTATTCATCATTCAAAGTAAACATATTGGCTGAAAACTTCAAAAAAGCTATGAATCCTGAAATTTGCCTCACGGGGCTATCATAAGTAGTTTTTTATACCACAAGAAAATGCAAACAGTAGAAATATTATATTCAACCCTGAAACTGTTTTATTGAATGCACAAAGTGTTAATAACAAGATAAACAGTTTATATGTTGATATTCACAGCTATGATGTTAGTTTTATGTGTTTGACAGAAACGGGGTTTAGGGAAAATTCAGAAGATAGTTTTTATCTTAACAATTTTACATCGAAAAGTAGTTTCTGTAGGAAAAATAAAAAAATGCAAGGTGTGGCAATTCTCGTAAAAAATGATATAGAGGCACACCGTATTGATCTCACAAAATACTGTGTTGAACAAGACATAGAAATTTGTGGTATTTCTGGTAACTTGAGTATAGGTAAAACTATAATACCGTGTTGCTATCTTTCTCCATCAGGAGATTTGAATGTTTTTTTAAACACCATTCAAAACGTTTCAGATGAAATTTTTAAATCAGATGTGAATATCTTTTTATGTGGTGATTTCAATGCAGATTGTTATGATAGGTTCAGTCCAGCATTTAACAAAATCTGTGATGTTTTAGAATGTTATCATCTGAAATATACAGTACCGTGGCCTACACCAGTTACCACTAGTATTGATCAAATATTCACTAACTTATATGAGGAAACAACATGTGTCATTGATATGGAGTTGAGCGAAATGTCAAAAGCAACAAAAACAGGATACAGAAGGCGTTTTACGAATGGTAGTATAAATCAATTCAAAATAAACATCGGCAATGAAAATTGGGTTGAAGTTTTGAATAAAACGTTGCGTTTCAGGCATTTTTGTCAACATTCTCGTATTATTTTGAGACAAATTTTCCAAAATTAACCACTCCTTCAAAAAATCAGAATAAAAAGAATTGGATCACACATGAAATAAAACAATCTATTCTTAATTTGAAAGACCTTTTTAACCTACAAAAATTTTGTCCCGAACTGAAAAACTCTATAAAGTCAGAAAAAAGAGTCACGATAATTTGATAACTAAAACAAAAAAGGAATATTTTCAAAACAAAATAAATAATTCAGACAATCCTTCAAGATCTGCATGGAAACTAGTGTCAGATCTATCTAATAAATCGATGGCTATTAAATCAGACATAACTATAAACGATAATAACACCATTGTTGACGATCCGAAACACGTTGCCGAACTTCTCAATAAATTCTATACAGATGCGCCTAAAAATATATTGAGCAATATAGTCTCCTGTGACAAGGACTTCAATTATTTTCTGCGTAATGTTACGTCACTTCCAAATTCTTTTTTTCTCATGCCATATCAGGAGCTAGAACTATTTCAGTTACTTAAATCAAAATTAAAAAATAAATTTTCTTCGGGATCGGATGAGGTACCTACAATTCTATTGAAAAAATGCCTATCAGAACTCATT
>WOGL01000205.1:6370-17362 GCA_015342145.1 Leptinotarsa rubiginosa | reverse complement strand
TACTACTACTTTGAGACGATTTGTAGCCCTTTGCGGAACATGCGCTGATATTTAAAGCGATTTTGGCACCAATTTTGTTGGTGCTAATATACTTCTTCTCTTGTATGTGAAAGGAGCAGCTGAGGACATTAAATTCAACTGGAATTTCAATCTACCTTCTTCTCCTCACTTCATAGGATTGTGGGAAGCTGGTGTCAAATTGGTGAAAACCCATTTGAAGCGGGTTTTAACTATACAAATTCTGACTTTCGAGGCGCTCTCTACTTTGTTGTCCAAATTAAGATCGTCCTCAACTCTAGACCCTCTGCACCCTCAGTGCTGATCCTCATGATTTCGACATATTGAAGCTGTAATATTTCTTCATCCAAGCACCGTTGATAACTGCTCTCATGTGAAATTGAACCGACTAAATTGGTGACTAATGATTCAAGGATACATCTGAACTTTTGGAGACGTTGACAGGCAGAGAATTTGCACACCCTTCAACAAGAGAAATGGAACAAAACTCAATTATGCCAAAAAATTGATTCTCAAGTTCTCATATGAGACGAAACCACTCATACATCACAATAAAATATTGGTCACATTGTAAAATTTGATACCGGATTAGATGGAATGAAGAGTGACGCAGGTCCATTCTTCTACAGGAGTCTTTCAAATTATTTTGAATATAAAAGTCATATATTATTGGTTTTCGAAGTATTTAGGCAAAATTAATAATATGTAGTGTTACTGACAAGTTGGACAAACATTTATGAATTTTATTCGAATGAGAGTCTAAAAGTATGTGAAGTTCAAAGTTGTGTTATATGTTTCAGAAGGAAATTTGAATTTTCTGATAATTGTTTTTACTAATTTAATAACATTTTACAGGTTGCCTTTTATATGGACCCCCAGGAACTGGAAAGACTCTTCTTGCTAGGGCTGTTGCCTCTCAATTAGATGCAAATTTCTTGAAGGTTGTTTCCAGTGCAATTGTTGACAAATACATTGGAGAATCTGCTAGATTGATAAGAGAAATGTTTAATTACGCTAAAGATCACCAACCTTGTATCATTTTTATGGATGAAATTGATGCCATAGGTATGTTACACATATCCTCATGACATAAAAAGTACTAGATATCTTTTTTAGGTGGCCGCAGGTTTTCTGAGGGAACTTCAGCTGACAGAGAAATTCAAAGAACGCTGATGGAACTTCTAAATCAGATGGACGGATTTGATTCATTGGGACAGGTGAAGTTGTTATTTTTCTTGGGTTGTGGTTTGTTTGACTTACTGTTTTCAGGTAAAAATGATAATGGCCACTAATAGGCCTGATACATTGGATCCTGCTTTGCTCCGCCCAGGTCGTTTGGATAGAAAAATTGAGATACCTCTACCAAACGAGCAGGCAAGACTTGAAATTCTTAAAATTCATGCTTTGCCCATCGCCAAACACGGTGAAATTGACTACGAGGCGATTGTCAAATTATCTGACTCCTTCAATGGAGCAGATTTGAGGTAAACTCATTTAAAATTTACTCAGATGGATATTTCATATTTATAACTTTTCCAGAAATGTGTGTACAGAAGCAGGGTTGTTTGCAATCCGGGCAGAAAGAGAATATGTAATTCAAGAAGATTTCATGAAGGCAGTGAGAAAAGTTGCAGATAACAAGAAATTAGAAAGTAAATTAGATTACAAACCTGTATAATTTCAACTTAGTTCAAAATATTTTTAATAAACAAGTTTGGTTTTCTTAATTACACATAAAACACTAAAAATAAATTAATATATCACTGAATCACTTTCACGGCACTTTCTAGTTTTTCAAAATGTAGTCGTAAATTCCTATCAAACCCTAGACCACGTAATCTTTCAACATTTATAACCTGTTGCTTGACATTTCCAAGTAACTCCTTAATATCATTTGGAACAAACTTGGCCAAGATCATCATCAGTTGAAAATAATTTATGGTGTTAAATGCCATGTGTTTCACTGTAATGGCATTCACTTCGTTTCGAAATTCTGCTTTAATTTGAGGGTACAAAGAAGAACAAGTGATTGTTGCTATCAAACTTATAGCAATGCTTCTTTGTTTATGGAAAATAACTACTTCACATAATCCATAAAATGTTTTTGTCACAATTAATTTCAAAACTTGGATAGAAGTAGTACACTTTATGATGTCTGTTAAAATTTTCAAAACCTTTAGTAAATTAGCATCAGGTTCTTTGACGGGATGTTTGAAATAAGAGCTACATAATTTTTCTAACAACACGGGAGCAACTGCGTCATTTTCTAAACACTTTAGAATAGGAGACTCACTTGTGGAGAAATATTTCATGTATTTAGTGATCATGTCACGAAGCATTCTCTCCACGAACATATCAGTTTCTGCTCTCAGCTTCACCATAGCTTCGTAAAATAGGTGCCAAGTGTTTTTAACTGCAGTCACCACATATTCATGCAAATTCTTTCCTATGAGTAAATCATTGGGCATCAAAAGGCACTGTGTCAACTTTGTAAAGGGACATGAACTCTTATTACGACTGTAAAGCAGGGTTCCACAGTGTAAAAATGCGAGTGATAGGCAAGTGTAGATTCGACAAATTATTGCTTCGTTCTCCCCTTGTGATATATACTGCACTAGCCACTTATCAAGGTGACCGAAGGATAACTCGCATAACTTGTTGATGAATGAAGATTGGGAATGGTGTTTTATGTCACTTCCAAGAAATTCAATGAGAGCATAAATTGGATCCTTGGATGAGTTGATATGTGATTTCAATGCAACAGGAAAGAGATCAAATTTCAGTACATTTTGGGTCAAACTTTCAGGAGCCTCCATCGTTAGCAGACATATTTTTACCCAGCATATAATTACTTGTGCTTCTTGTTGTTCATTCAAGATGTAACTATTGGGATAATTCCTCAAAACAACTATTAGAAACTCTGATAATATGTTAGAGAGTATGTTTTCATTTGTGAAGTAAGCAAAAATTTCGTCAGCTAAATGTGGAATGAGTAAACATAGTTTTCCAGCTATTTTTCCTATTGATCCTGGGGCATTATGAGTGCTAGATACCAACTTTAGGGCAGGATAAACATGTTCTTTGAAAGGTGCCATCCACAATGACCAACAATCGGGGTTTTCAACATTATCCAATGTAAAGGTTAAAACGTCCAAGGCAAGGTTTAGATCTGTGTAGTAACAAGTTGATAGATATTTTGATAACCAAGAGTTCAAAAATAGTAACTGTTCGAGTTGCATATTAACACTAAACTTCAACAAATGTTCAAAGTTTGTGATGAATCCTTTTATCAAACGAAAGTGTTTGTTGTCTGCTGAAGCTTCTTGAAGCAGGGATAGTAAAGGCGGTGCTGTGCTTCCAAGGCTGCGTCCATTTCGTACTTGTATAATGTTCTAAAAATAAAAATGAATATTAGAAATCTCTTTCTTGTACAGGTTTCACTGCAACAAGGTGATAACCAGAAATACATAGTTTAAAACAGCATATATGGATTGGTTCACAAAGATTCACAAGTTGGGCTGTACACTTTTTAGATAGGTAGTTACCTGTAAACGGGGTTGTTTAGAGTAGCGTAGATCGCGGCAGAGTGTTCGTTATCAATTAGTTTCTTGTGCCATCCAGGTGAGCAAAAGCTAACATTTCAGAAGTGGTTCTTTAACACCAAATAACTTTCATGTGCTGAATCTGATAAAATTAGAAAATTTGACAAGTATCAAATTTAGGAGAGAAATTTGACAGTGTCAGGTTGTTCAATAATTTTACAGAGTAATTTAGGCATAGGTTTTAGTAGGGGGCCATTAAGGCAAGCACAGTATTTGGTATACGCTCAGTTATGTCAGTTTAATTTAAATAAAATTAATACAAATCCAATAATACGTCTAATTTTAGTGGTCTCAGATATGTTACTGAAGGTATAAATAATGGGGACATTCCTATTTCACCAAATTTTTTGCCATTCTTAGGAGGAACAGGGCAATTTTTGGGAGTTTTCTGTGCATGGTGTAACGCAACAGATAAATAATTTAATGACTACTCAGTTGCAAATTCTGAATACAATGACATTGCAAAATAGTAGAAATACGAGGGTAGTTCCAAATATACCGCAAACATTGTGGACTTTTCAAGGTGATAGAGATAGGTATAGGGCATTAGATTGGTTGAACTCGGTTACAACTAGTGGTAATTTACAGAGTTGGGATGAACATACCAAACTCACAGTGACATCTGAGAGGTCCGGCAGCAAATTGATTTTAAAATTTAAATTTGAGGATATTTACATGGAATACTTTTGAAACAAAGTTCAGATTAACATTCGTAGATACATTGAGTACCGCTGACAGATGGGAACAAACGAGGAAAAGAAATCAAAGACCAGGGGGAACTATGGCTTAATATTTTCATGACAAAATGAGATTATGCTGAGATTTTAATTTGACTTTCGGTGACAGTAAAGTAATTTTGAAGGGTTTGATTCGAGCTGATATAGTAGGCAGTTTAATAGTAAAAATTCAGAATAATCAAGATGAATTATGGTCAGATCTTTCACTACTAGAAAACATTTATGAAAAAGAAAATCACGAAAGGAATCAGGTTCAGTTTAGTACGATAGGGAAAGTAATAGGGATAAACATGATAGAGATAGAAGTAATAACAGATGTTATAAATGTGGAGATAAAGGGAATTCAAAAAGTCAGCGTAGTAAAACAAGAGCCTCTTTATGTTACAAATGCTTCAAGCCTGGATACATCAAACACAATTGCACAGATACCACTCAAACAGTAAATGTAACTTCATTCGATGCGCACTATTCTCACACTCTCAAGCGATTTATGTGTACAATAAAAGTCAATGTACAGTATCAAGCACTAATCGATACAGGAAACGCAATTTGTACAATTAGCATTAAAGCAGCGCAGAGAGGACAAATTATTCAACCAGGAGAATCGAAGTTGTCTGGTTTTGGAGGGTCAAAAGTGGAGAGTCTTGGAACAGTCACAGCCAGAATCGACTTGGGATAAGTTTTTGTCGACAAGGTGTCTTATGTGTAGCATCAGCTGAAGCACAGTCCGTTGATGCTATTTTGGGTCAAACTTTCGTCAAAGATGATTCGATAGCGTATGTTCGGAAAAACGATGATTTGACATTTTATTGGAGGGACGAGTTGCAATTTGCCAGAGTCGAACAACAAACTTCAAATGAGGCAATCTCCGTCATAACTCAAGAGATAATTGTTCAACCAAATACAGTTGAGAATCCTGATAAACAGACCTGCCACAATAGAGAGTTAGATACAGACCGTAAGACAAGAGATCGGAAATGGTCTCAATCTTGAGGTAGCTGACGTAGATCCCCATCACCACGTGTCACTAAAAAGCGAAGGTCTAGATCTAGAAGCAGGGAGAGACCAAGAAGGGAGAATTGTCTTCCAGAGCGATTCAGAAACGATTTCATTTTATTTGATTGAAACTTTTTTTTTCATAGATTCAGTTATTTTCTAATTATTTTGGTTTATTCAGTTTAGAAATGTTACATTGCGTAGGGTCACGCAATTTTGTTAGGATAGACCTGGAAACGAGGTTGTTTAGAGAGGTCAATAAAAAGAGTAGCGTAGATCGTGGCAAAGTCTTCGTTATCAATTATATATAATAAAGTGTATTTTTGGTTATTCTTGTGCCATCCAGGTGACCAAAAGCTAACACACTCAAATGCTTATGAAGAATATGTTGGAAACTTACGCTGACTCATATGTGACATTGGGGTTTTCTTCTGAGACCTAAAATTTAGGCCTTTAGTGTTTCCTGCATTCTAAGTGATATTTTACTTCAGTCATTATTTTTGACAATTAAGTTAGTTATGTATCACAGTTGTGTACAGTTTATTTATCTGTTAATAAAAAGGTGTTAATTCATTGTCTCGCAGGTTCTTCCAGAATAAAACTATAACAGGTTATGGGCCCAGAATCAGTGAAAGACCCAAAAAAACTTTTTTTTAACTTTCTATTGAATGATAATTCGTCGTCACATTCTTGACTCAAATCATGGATGACAACAGCTTTAAGCTGAAAGGAAGAGACAATTGTCTAGAATGGAATGTGTTCTCATGCGTGACAAACTTGACCAAAGACGTGATGTGAAACCCCTAGCTCTGATATTAATCTTAGTGTTGACAAAAGTGCTTTACCCATATCAACGACTCAAAAGCAGTTGTTTCAAATAGCTGCTTTGGCCTTCTCAGATGCCTGAGTTACATCAAATTGATGAGTTTTTCCACTACGGGGGAATATGTTAATGAGATTATGCACGTAGAAGATACCTTTCTAGCTGTTATCATGTTAGCCGATCTCCCAAAATGAACCACTGATATTGGCTTTGAAGAGTTCTGTAGAAAATATCACTACATATATCAAAATACAGCTTCTCCAGGATGATAAATATGCAAATAGTATTAGCAGTTCAAAAAACACATGTTTCTCAGGTCAAACGCCCAAAAATCTGGGTATGCAAAGTGAAAGAATTCTTTAAAAATGCCAATTGTAAACCATCAAATGCAGACTTGAAAAATTGGTTGCAAACGGAAATCAAATAATGCCAGCCCTCAATTTTACTTTAACAGTAAAACTGAAGCATATTCAACCAAACAAAAGGTTATGTTGGCACAAACTAACATAGGCAGGAGATCCGGAACCTAGTATAATGACTCGGGAGCTACCTCATTGAAAGTAATATTTACTTATACTAGCAGGAAGCTTGCACTGTAAGCTCTTCTATATTGTATAAATTAAAAAACAGTATGTGGTAACATACTCTGCAACAAATCGGCAGCATCCCACAAAATTTTAACCTCCACATCAAAAGCAGTGTTTCCGACATGAAATATTTCTGACTGAAAATTGAATCTGAATTGTTATAAAACAGATCAGCACATCATTATATACACACTATTTGATTCTTGTGTCTACAACTAAAACCCGACTATGACTCTAGGGTGACACTCAGTTAGTTTGGTAATGATGGTTTTTTTATTGGCAAATACCGAATGGTCATTGATCACAGTTCTTCAGCCAGAGTACAATTTACAAATGTTCGTGACAACTATCATTTCCATACATTTCTCGCCTAGAAAATACAATGTCTTCTAACTGAAGCCATAAAGTCATATGACGGTTGGTTCTTGACAGTGAATCCGTTTTGGCAACCAAGGGTTGTCCATCTTTTACACTTGGTTATACTGCAATGATGAAAGCTAATGAGCTAAAAACACATGTCTGCAGTGTGCAAACCATATTGCCTTTTTTGAGCAATTGTCTGGTATTGTCTTTTATTATATACGCCATTTAGAAGTAGCTCCGATAAAATTATAATTTTAAATTAAATAACTTCACACACATTCAAGGCTATTATGCACATAAATGCATAAACAATTCGTACATGGATATATTAAATATAAGTATATACTCACAATGAGTTGTTTGTGAGATTATTGTTTAAAAATTCTTTATACCTATCTATGGTAGCTTTCATCAGTAAGTATTTTATGTTGTGTTTTTATCATTTCTGATTGGTTAGACTTCATTTGGTAACTTTTTATAGCAAGTAATGACTTTTTAGTGAGAAGATTTCTTAAAGAGTGTTTTTTGGTGTTGATGAATTCGCAGAGAGAGAGAGAGAGAGAAATACGTTTATTGTCTTAAGAAAGAGTTCTTGTTGACAAACGATTATGAACTATGTCAAAGTGGTATATAATTCCTAAAAGCCCATTTATATAAAACAGGGTGTCAAACACATTTTTACGAAATAAAATAAATGCTATACAATTTAAAATTCCAAAAATTTCCTTAAAAAAAAATGCTATATTATAGTGACATAGAGTACTAAACTTCAATTCCTAAAAAGCGTTGTCATTGTAAAATTCATCTAGACTATAATAGGCTTTATCAATCAGAATGTCGCTTAACTTTTTCCTGAAAAGATTCAAAGCATAACTCTTCAGGTATATGGGAATTTTGCTGTACATCTTTATTCCATTGTATATCAATGTGTCCTTCACCATTGTTGTTGTGGGCAGGGGAAGTCTGATCAAGTAAGCTTGACGTGTATTATAGTGTGGCTCGTTTATATCATCACGAGCAGATATATTTTTATGAATCAGACTTACTGTTTCAAGAATGAATAGAGATATTATTGTCAGAATTCGTTGTTCAATGAATAATGGTTTGCAGTGATCTTGGAACTTTGCCCCGCACACATACCGGACAGCTCGCTTCTGTAAAACGAAAACAGTCTGCAGCATGCTTTTGCTGCTTACTCCCCAGAAGGCAATACCATATCTTATATGTGCACCCACGCAGATCTTGCAAAGGTTCTACCCAGTTCCTTCGAAACTGACTTCACTACAAAGCAGCCAGATGCCAGTTTTTCATTCAACTTGATAATATGATCCTCAAATTTAAGCTTATTTTCAATGTGAAGTCCTAGGAAGCTGAAATTTGGTATATAGATGCTTCTTGGGTCCTAAGACCTAAATCCCTAAATCTTCTTAGGTTCTAAAACCTAAATGCGCATCTAAATGCACATTAAGAAAGGATATTAAAATATTCCAACTGGGGAGCCCTCCTTGGGGATAAAAGGGATGCGTTTACATATGAAAATTACCTTTTCATCATTCTCCGTACCGCTATATTTTCGGAGGTTGGAATTTTGTATGTAGGTTCGTTTTATGTTGAATATGTGCAATAAGAAAGGATTTTTAAATATTCCAATTGGGGCGCCAGCCGCGGGGAAAAAGGTGCGTTCATAAAATGAAATTACCTTTACATCACTGTTTCTCCATGCCTTTAAATTTCCGGTGGGTGAATTTATATTTAGTATTAGCATTGCACCCGTGCGGATCCGGGGCAGCTCGCTAGTGAATTATACATTGTTACAGTATGATACGTGAATGATCGTTCATAGATCCACAGCACTTAGGCCACATGTGACCCTTTGTACATCCTCGCGAGGAGTTGTCCTTCTAGGTCTTCCTCCATCCTGTCCTTTCCAGGAAGGTGGACAGGTCCCCGGGAGACATCTCCTTTATATCAGCAGGTGTAGGCCTAGACTCGTCGAACACACACTCTCTTATTGACGATAACTCCGGACACTCGCATAGGACATGGCTGACAGTTTCATCTTCCTGTTTACACATCCTGCATAGAGGTGTGTCCACTAGCCCCATATTATGGAGGCGTTTCCTTAGTTGACAGTGGCCAGTCAAAAATCCTACTGTTAAGGGTATGTTTTTCCTGGTCATCGCCAGCTATTTCTTCGGCGCCAGCTTCTCAGGGTGATCCTGGCAAGACTATATTCTTTGATTCCATCCCATCTCTTTAGGGATTGAGCATGGGTGTGACGTTTGGCTAGTTCCGCAATTGTCGAAGTTATCAGGCCGTAGGTGCCACTGGGTCCTAAAATTCTTAGTCCAGCCGCTTCCTTGGCTAAAGAGTCGGTAATGCGATTACCTTTACTCCTGTCGTACCCTTTAACCCACCTCAGGATAATGTTATTATCTTCCGAGGCTTTGGCTAAATCTTGGTGACGCTATAGTACTAGCCCTGAGGTAACACATTGTCTGTAATACTATGGTATTATAATTATATGTATTCATTCATGTTTCATATTCAGGTATTCAAATTGAAAGTGATATTAAAGAAAAAACTTTATCTTGTAACTGTTTCTACTCCTAGATAATTTTCTTGTCACTCAGTTTCTTGAGCGAACTGAAACAACAAGTCATTAATTTTATAAGAATGGATTTCCTTGTGAGACAAAATGAAGTGAAACTATTTCGATGTTCTACATTATATTACCTTCTCAATAAAATTAGATACAAAAAGTCGAGATTACCTAAATTTAGAAAATGTGAGCATAATTTTACGATAGCACAATCGATAAGGGAAATTCCTCACTCCCGCAAATATCACTCTTGTCTGATTTAAAGAGTCCGTTAAATGAGACAGAGTTCGAGTAAAGTAGTTTCCTGATGACAAATCGAAAATTTCGTTGAAAATCTTTATATAATAAAATACTATTCAACTAGACCAGTTGTCAGCAGGAAACTGCACCAAATCGCAAAAGGAACTAAAATTCGATCAGTACATTAGCTTCAGTGGCAAGAAATCACAGCGACAAAAACTTCAACAGAGCCTCTGAAATCAGTTTCGGGTTGATGGTACCATCAGCTGTGTATCGCACGCCTCTTAGTGAACCATCGTCATGACTAACCACCCCGTATTCACCAACGATGAAGCCATCAGGCGTTCGCTCTTCCACCCTGTACCTCCTGTAGTTTCTTCCTTCAACAACGTAACCCACCTTCTGGTTATCTTCCTCTTTTTTCTCAGGCTTCGACGGTACGCTGGGCTGCACTCCATGGGTTCTGCCATTGGTCACAACGCTCACTGCCTCGTCCACCTCGTAGTTCTGCTCCGGTCTTCCGAAGACCTTTGGCAAATGAGCAGGAGTAGGAGATGGGGGAATGTAAGGCTTCTCCTGGGTCTCCCAGTTCCTTTCGGTTGTGGGGTTGATTTGTCCATTGGAGTTCTTTTTCCACTGTGTTACAGGGTTTCCAGACCTGGTGCTGTTAGATTTGTCACTATTTGAGTTGTAGATATTGGAGTAGGGACTTCTAGCACCATTGAAGTTTCTCTCGTGTCGTTCGTGGGGTGCAGACTTGTCAGTCTCGGCTGAAGCCTGTGGAAGAGCCTGGATGATGGAACTGTACGACACTGACCTGGCTCTAGCACCCTCACTGGGGTTATCGTGATATATCACGGTTTGGTAGGGTTGTTTGGTGTCTTTGCTTGATCCTTGGTCTATGAAACCTGCCGTGGGGTCGTACGAAGAGCGAGCTTGGCTAGGAAGCTCTCGCACGCTAGCAGGATACCCCCCGCTGAAGTCGCTGTCTTTAGTGATTGGATCTGTCTCTTCCACGCTGAGT
>WOGL01000204.1:0-17411 GCA_015342145.1 Leptinotarsa rubiginosa | reverse complement strand
TTTATTTGAAAAATATATCACATGTTTCGCTAACACAGTAGCTTTATTAACAGTGATTTCACACATGTCGTGATATATTTTTCAAATAAAGTTTGTGGAGATCAAATCGTGAGGTGTAGTTGATGAAATTACTATGGATCTTCATCAAGTAACGGCCGAATCAATCAGAAAAAAAATGATTTGATGAAAAACATACTCCACCACCTCTACGTGGTCCATACGTATCAAGTCGAAATTAGGTATAGTAACAAATTTATCTGGATATTCTGATTATTGAAAATTATTGAGTTTTTTTTTATTATTGATAGAGTGAGTCTTTGTGAAGTCACCAAAACAATTATTCAAAGAACGAATATTCACGTGACCGAATCTTGTGATGAGTTTTTTGATTTACTGATAGAAAGAACGCCATAAACATATTTGATATATAAGTCATCCTCCCCTTTTTGTTTCCATTCATTAAGTTGCAAAAAAACCTTTTTCAAATATTCACGTAGAAGGTTTGTCTTATCGGTACTAATCTGAACATTAAAATTGAAATTTTTTTGTTTATTTTTATTTTTCAATTTTATTTTTCGTCTATTCAGAATAACTTTCAGTGGTGATGGTTGAACACCTCTTCTGCCAATCCTGAACGTTTTCATATCGTCAGTATTCACTGACGGGGCAATAGCCCCAATTATACCTTTGGCACTTTTCATATCGGAGTATTGGCCATTATCCTTCAGTTTATATATATAATTATATTCTTTTCTTTTCATTTTCTTTCCGATATCTCAGTTATAACGATTTCAGCATTATTAGAGTATTTATTCTCATTGATTCGCGGCAATTGGCACACTCAGTACCCAGTGCGATAACTGGATCCCCCCACATGACTTCCCTGCAATCCTCGCACTTATAAAAAGTCCCTTCCATGCTAGTAAACACAGCACTTTGTTCTTGACATTCGAAGGCATTTGTAATGAAAAAGTTTCAAACAATAACTACACTGTACACTGACAGTTGTATAATTCATGTGAACATTGATATTTGTGACGAAAAAGTTTTATCATTTAGGAATTCTACAACACATATTATGTGAAAACTGAAAAATTGTGTGGAAAACTCATTTTGTTTTGAAATAACTTTCATTGAAATATTGAGAAATTATATAAAATGTATGTTTCTCTGACATCCTGAAAGAAATAAAAATCCGGTCGATTTTTTTAAAAGAAAAAACTTTATAGAAAGCTTTAATATCGTGTATTGATATTTCACTGAACAAAAATGCCTACATTCATATGTTCTCAAATGATTGTTGGAAAAATGTTCAACCATTCTTATTGTACACCGAGGTAGTAGAAAGTTCTCCTCTCTTTTTGACTATTAAACGGAACAAGATGTCAACATCGAATAAGATTTTCTCACTGAAGACAGCATCATTTTTAGCACTTTTTCACATAAAAAATATTTGTGTGAGTCAGTCGTTACCATGAGGGCGATGTCAGTTTTTTCTCAAATGAAACAGTGGGTCTAGAAATATTTCATTTCAATTCTCTATGCAACCCTAGCTTATTTTTGACAATCAAATATTTATAGTTGATCATAATAATTTCAATTTCTCTATCGAGAACCGTATTTTTTACTCCTCCCTTTTTGACTACTATTATTGTTGTTTCAGGACTATCTGAAACGAATTGGAAATATGATGTCAGAGCTTGTTACAAATCAAAAAATACACTGATATCTATACTTACACATGCAAAACCTAACAAAACAGAATAAAAAAACAAAAAATTGCATTTATAACATAGTGGTTAATGTTATATTGGTGAAACTAGAAATAGTACGTTGAAAGATAAGACCTCGTCAATCCTTAGCTCACACAATTTTCCACTTCAGGGAGTTGTCGTTTAGAAAGGGCGACATCTGTAACGGAAAAACTGATTTCAAACAGGTTTTTTAAAACTACAAGACCATCAAGAGTGTGTGAGAATGAACATCGAGATTAAATGAGAAATAAACAAGTAACGGGATCATAATTGTTCGAACACGTTTTGATTTTTGACGATTACTTAGGAGTGAATGGAACAAGACGAAAATGATCGCCATTGACCCACACGCTAAGAGACGGTAGGTAACTCAAGTATTTTCAAACAGTTCTTTAAAAATATATCGCACTTGGTTCATCTTGAAGAAAGATATGAAAAAACATTAGAACTGATTAATATAGAACACCTTCTACTAAATCGACTGTTTCTATTAACATATTACACAATTCAAATCTCATTTGATAGCTGATTTTTTTCAGTTCTGAGAATGGAGGCAGATTTTTGGCTACGAAATGTTAAGGTAATACCTGAGCAATTCTTGACTCTTCTTGATAGTCAAATATATAAAATAACAACACGTTACTGATAAATAGCTTATTTTTTTTGTGAGGACTATATTTCACGCAGTAACTTATCGGGGTGCTTTCGAAAATACTTTTTTATAGAGTACCTAGATTAAAGTACTTATTTGAACATTTTACAAACAGTACATCAATAGCAAGTCATAAAAACAGAAATTCTCGTTCGAAGAAATCATCTACTTGAAAATAAGCTTTAATATAAAATCAATAAAAATAGTTATCAAAGGAAAAAATTTGGTGACTTTAATGTTATGAAAATAGTGTTGGCGACGAAACTTTTTGATAGTAGATTCAAATTTTGCAAGGTTAAGTGATTTCACAGATGAGTGAACATGATTATATAGATGTAAGTTCAAGGAATTCCTGTGACTAATTGTTGGTTTATGCCTGCACAACTTCTATAAATTTGCTGACCTCGTTCCATATCACAATGTCTAGCAAATTTATTAACTTTTTCATGTCGAAGTTAAACTTTGGATATATAAAATGTTGGAAGTGGCATGAAGCCTAGTTTTATAAAAAAAGGAAGACATTGCTCTCTGTATCCTGCTTTGACTTTTATATTTATGGCTTTTTTCAGGCACCTGAAAACATTTATGGAGTTACTTGAACGACCCCAAATCAGAATACCCTGAGAAATAACTGAGTGAAAAAATCCATAAGTTTCATCAAGTTGATCATATTATCCAGAATAATGAAAACAATGAAAAATTTGCTGATAACAACTTTGACATACGATAAACCAATGCAATCAATCAATGATAATAGCAATAACAGTAATGATAGTAATAATAATAATTATTATTTCTTTCCTGGAAGGTTGAACTGGTCGGGCCCTCTCCCCGATACATTCGGAAGGGCACACCAGTATCATTAACCCCATTATAACCATTTGTCCTGCCAAGACATCTGTCTTGTGATAGAAAACCGGCATGACTTTGAAAATCGAGAGTAGGATTCCAAGGATTCCAATAATCAGAACAACCATCTTAACGGAATGGTCTGAATATAGTCGTCGGAGTCTCAGCATGAGCTTTTCCTGAGACGTCGAGATGTAACCTTCGTCCTCGCAGTCAACGCATATACCACTGATGATGTCTGCCGCAGTAGCAGAAGAAACGTTTATTACTTCAGGTTTCATTCGACCACGGTCTACCGGCCCAGATTTTATTCTATTTAATCGTGACTTCGGCCGTGAAAGCCTCAGTTCTTACATTGGTACCTATTTGGGAGTTGTGCCGTAGACACCGCACATTTTTTCAATCAAAAGAGTGTACGGTACACAGTCAAATACCTTTGTTAGGTCACACAGTTGAAAAGAACAGTGCCATCCGTAACTGTGTCCGACATTATTTTGTCAACCACATGAGTAGTTGACCTATTTGTTCGAAAAACATATTGAAAATTGTTGAAGTAGGACCCTTTTCAGAGAAAGAAGAAAACCGCTTTTTGAAACATATACATATCTATTAGGCGGAATTCAAAAATGTTTGATCAATACTGTAAAAAGTTAAGCCTTCAAAACAAGTTTTTTTGACCTATACAATGTCATTCAAATATTGGGGTGATTCGTACCTTTGTTTGGCGGTGCAAGTGGCTGAGTCAAAAATACCAAAAAAGTGCTCCTTTTCTATCAAAAATTGGCGGTCTCCTGAGTTTTTATTAAGTGTTGATAGTTCCTGATAACGTCTTTTTAGTTGGGCCACCATGTATTCCTTTTGGCAGAGTATATTTGATTTCAAGCATGTTGTGATACGTTCATTTATAGTCTTTATTAGTATGAAAGTCAAATCAAGCCTCTTGGAAAATTCGAATAATCAGAATCGAAGTAGGTCTTCTATATCAATAAAATAGACAATGCCATGTAAGTAGCGACATGACCTTAGAAAACTGTTTGATCTTGATAAATTGACTGATACTGTCAAAATGAAGAAAATGTTTATCAAGATATACCTATTTTCCTGAAAATCTTCTATTGTTTTGTCATCATAGATTTTATAATTTTATCGCAACGTTTACACAATAATCCGATGATTACAGAGGAAGATTATGCATATCCTATGAAAGGAGGACGCGTAATGGCGTCAATCCTATGACGCAATGAGCATTCAGACTGTGATAATAAGTGGGGAATGTTTGTTTCATATAGTTGTTTTTAGAATTGTGTGCGATTCAAAAAATATACGTCTCAGACATGATATGTTATGTCTAGACATGCGAACCTTGACATTCTTTTAAAATAAAATTTCTGAAGGAGTGGAAATTGCGATCGCCGGAAACTGGTGAATTGTAAAAGTTTGATTTTTTAATTCTTTCTTTTTTTAATTGATTTTCCATATTCGTGAAAACTGTATTATCATACTATCACACCCATTACCCTCTTTATTGCCAGTCTCATTATTTATTTATTCGAAATTTCCCTTTGCGTACTCCACTGGTATGAGTATTGACCCGGCATACGAACTAGTGGCACGAGCAACAAAAAATGTTTGGCCCACGGACTCGATGTGAAATTAAATTCGTGGAAGGTATTATTGATATCGATTTAAGGGAACCGACGTTTATAAAATTCTGATGATTCACGATTGTATTCCAGCAAAATTTCATGCGACTCTCTATAGAAGGTGCTATTCACAACATAATTGTTGGATGTGCTTTTGTTATGTAATAGTGTAATTTTTTTCGACAAACTTCAGAAAAAGAGTTATTTATTTGTTCCTTGCATTTCTGACTGTAGTATTGTGATTCTTGATTGGTTTTGTTAACTGAAATGAAACTTTACGTATATAATAGTTTGTATTGATTCATAATTTTCGTTATTCAGAATAATTTGATAGCGTAGTTTCAATTGAAAAATATCTTCCGAGGAAATTGGTACGTACCCTTCGGTACATCAGATATAAATCTGGAATCTGTTCAGTTAGGCCATCTTTCAAGAATAACCAAGAATATTTATACCTTCCTAACGAATAGAAATATTTTAAGAAACATAAATGGACGATTAAGAGGTCATCATTCTCATTTTCACGGACATTGCCACTAATTGATGAAAATCCTTGATATTCATTTTCAAAGTACTTCATCAATATTGAATTTCACATACACAGTTCACTTCCTCAAAGAAGTTATTGTTAGAAATACGTGGTGCGTTTTTGTAAACAGTGATGTTAAAATTATTCTCAAGGATAGTTTTGAGAATTGTAAATAGAAGGGTTTTAATTTTTTTTGTTCGTTTTTTAACTGTTTTCTTCCTATGAACGACAACTTTCTACAATGAAATTTGTGCAAGGTAGGAGTTGGCAATCTGTTAACTTTTATCGTTCGATTCCGGCCATGAATTATTTGAGTGTCATTACAAAATCACCCAGATATTATGTGATTCACCAAATTCATCATTAAACATAAAATATGTCGGTTTTCTTCATTATGCCAGTTCTGTATTATAGTTTGTATCAGATGTTTTATTACCAACATAGTTCAAACACAAATTCACTTTTATCGCAGAAAATGATTTTGCACCAATAGTAAGTATATCACATCAGTTAATGAGATTACTTCTGCCAGAGCTATTCATCTAATTTTATTGGACTATGCTTTGTACTACGGTCTCATCCAGATACTGTATTCTTTCTACAATTCATTGGCTTTATTTTCGAGATAGCATTAGAGTACGAAAGCAACAGGACTACTAATGAGTTCCGCACTGTGAACGACAAAACTTTTGAAATATTTATTTTTCTCGAAGTTTTGACAGTGGGTTTCGAAATAATGTTGGATTCAGAATTGGCACTCGTGTTATTTATTACTCAATAGAGGAACGGTGCCAACTAACATTTCGAGTTTTCAGAAAATAATTTTTCATTATGAACAGACATAGCTAGGTACTGCTTCCATTGAACTTGACTTGCTCAACTAATAATCCATTCAAAATGGTTAATTTACAATAATTCGTACAGAGATGAACATTGGTACAGGTCTCAAATGAATAATATATCAAAAGTTACTACCGATCTCATGTGTGCCAAAAAAATAATAGAGATTAAAAATCAAAATTATCGTTTTTGGTTCCATTTTTCGTAGTTCAATAAAAGTTGTAAATCATATGTGATTTTTCACAAACATTATTGTTCCTCTATTTTTTCCTTCAAATCCCCATTCCTGAAATATCGCCTAGAACATCGATGATAATAATCTCCTATGCGCCGAATTATAATGTGTTCAAAGAGAGCCAGAGCATGGGAAAATTGGAAACCCTAAGAGATACAAAATATGTTAAATAATAAAAAAGTTGCTCTTTGCAACACCAAGAAGTGTTAAGTATTTTTGTTGATTCTTTATTCCGATACATATAAAACATTAAAATTGGTTATGGTTTCTCGGAGACGAAACATCAGAAAACAAATTTAAATGAAATTGATGACTTCTGCTTTTTATCGGATATCTCAAGAACTAATAGAAGTTCCTAAATTTTAAAACGCCATTTAAATTAGCTCTAAAACTTTTTTCAAATTCAACCGACTTTGTATCTCTTCTGTGTGATATCTGGCCCTCTTTATCTTGGATACAGTTTATATCTTCGTACATTCGAATGTAGGTAAAAACTAAGGGAAAAAAACATTCCAATTGTATTACTGAATCCATATTTCATTGGCCCGTATAATGTTGTTGGTGAAGATGCATTCCAAACCTGAAAAGGCTCAAGTGCAGACAAAAATATATTCACCGCGAAGTTCTGCATATATAAAATGTCAAGATCATATTTTATCTTTACATGCAGAAACTGGATTCTATATTACTTTCAGCCACTTTTAAAAGGGCATTTAATAAAGCAACGGCATTTAAATTGGTGTTTGATTGTCATCATTCAGAAACCCTCTCAATAAACTTCTATAACAAATATTTTTTTGTTTTTGTCGCTACATAGTCGCTGTTTTCAGTACTATATTATTGTACTATTTGGTAAAATAATTTCTGTCATGTTGTCGTAACGTATGAACTTTCATGTATTCTGTTCAAAAACGGGGTTAAACGTGTATGTATGTAAATAAATAAATAAATACGTTATGATTCAATTTATATGCACTCAGTGGTATATTTGAAAAATCAGCACTTCTCCACAAGTCACCATCACAAATGGAATTTGCTTTCTTATCATTATATATGGAGCATCAAAACGGTCAATTGTGAAGACAAGTATAGATATTTCTTTTTTGTAGAAAACAGACGGATCAAGAATTACAACTATCTTGGATTCAGCCACATCTACCTATAAACACTTATATCGTGTATTAACCGAGAAGCGAGTCTTCCAGAGTGTCAATTGTTCAAGGCATCTCACTATTTTGTACCGCAAGGCATCTGAACTAATGCAAGATAAGTACAGAGTGGACAAAATTGGACACTTTTAAAGGAAAACTCCTGTTTTCAAACCAGATAGATAAAAACTGGAGGTTGTGTCTGAGGGTCACATTTTATAACAAACTCAATGGTGAAAACCGCATATATCGATATCTATCATCGTTTCTGAGTGAGTTACAGCATGTTTTTCGAAAATGAACATTTTCGAAAAGTTGCTGTAACTTTTTTCCTGTCAAAAATTCTTATTTCTGTGAAAACCGCATATCGATATCTATCATCGTTTCTGAGTTACAGCATATTTTTCGAAATGTGCATCTTCCAAAAGTTGCTGTAACTTTTTTCCTTTCACAAATTTCTTATTTCTATGAAAACATTTCCAGATCACTTTTTTACGTATGTTGTAAAAAACTTATTTTTTCAAATGAGATATCAATAGTTATTGATGGAAAACTATTGGAGACCCCCTGTATATTCCTGCATATTTCAATAAAGCATATAAGTAATTACCTTTCCAGAAATATAGCAAACTTGATGTTTCACTAGAGTCATCTTTGAAATACAGAGCTTTTAGGTTTTTTCATGTAGATTTTGAAACGCACACTTTGATCAAGTAGGTTTTGGAAAATGCGGCGATAAAGCAGAAAGAAATTGTTCAGTAGTAGCTATCAAATGTTGAGAAAGCTTTTCACACAAGTCATTAAAACGCATAGTTTCAATAAAACTGATAACAATTTATACTTTATTTACTACTAATAAATGAAACTTCAACAATAATAATAATAATGATTAAGAACAAACAATGAAATATATTTATTCAGAGAAGGTGTTCGAAATGTCTACCAGCTTCTCCTACATACAGGCGACAGCATTTCTGAACGTATTTTTTGCCGAATCAATTAGTTCAATAGGAATGATAGAAGCAAAACTTTTGCATCACTACCGCTTCCAATTCATATCTAGAATTGATCGGCAATTTGAAAATAAAATCTTTCAACCTTCCCTAGAGGTAAAAGTCCATAGGCGTTAGATCCGGTGACATGGCCGACCAACGGTTGGGTCCTTGGTTGGCTATTCAATTATTACCAAACTTCGCTTCTCTGCTCCACAATAGAATGAGGATTTTGTTGTGCCCAAGTATAAGAATTGTAGCGGTTGAAAATGCCGGCAATACTCACATAAGCTTCTTCTGTCCAAATATAATTTAACAAAAAATCACACACTTGGTTACAACTTTCCGGGAACCACTGGCAAAAAGGCCTGCTTCCGCATTTTACCGAATGTGTTTGAAAATTGAACAAAAACAACTAATTGAAGAGCGTCTTTACTGTTTAAATAAAAATTTGACAGCTACCAGTAAAGATTTGTATTCTGTTTTATCGCCGCATCGTCCAAAGCTTACTTGATCAAAGTGTGCGTTTCAAAGTCTACACGAAAAAACCTTAAAGCTCTGTTTTCAGAAATTACTCTAGCAAAACATCGAGTGTACTACATTTTTGGAAAGATAATTTTAAGTTCTATTAAAATATGCAGGAATATGCAGGGTGTCTCATTAAAAAAATTGTTTTCCATCAATAACTATTGATATCTCAATTGAAAAAATAAGTTTTTACACAATTGAATTCTGTGTAAAAAAGTACTTTGGAAATGTTTTCATAGAAACAAGAAATTTTTGACACGAAAAAAGGTACAGCAACTTTTCGAAAATACACATTTTCGAAAAACATGCTGTAACTCAGAAACGATGATAGATATCGATATGCGGTTTCCACCATTACGTTTGTCATAAAATTTGACCCTCAGATCACAGCCATCAGTTTTCATTTATCTAGTTTTAAAACAGAAGTTTCCCTTCGAAAGTGTCTAATTTGGCCCACTCTTTACAAAACAAATATACCACACAAAAGGAACAAGTGTCACAAAAATGTATATTCAATGCAGATCTTCATGTGATGTGATATTTCTTTATAAAGACGTTAGATACCTGTTGGTACATTTTGTACTGTTTATCGTATGATAACTTGTGGTGTTTTTTTTACTATAACTTCGAGTGAAGATCTCGGAATTATTCCAAAACAAGTACCTACTGCTCCCAAACTCATGAACTGAAACACTATTCTAAACGCGTGTTCCACCAACCAAGAGAGCGTATTCAAGAGATGAAGTAGATTCTCAACAGCAAAATTCGCCCATTTATTAACTGAGTACACTTTCACTTTCAGACAATTGTCATTGATTTGTTGGGTACAAATTGGTGGAAAATTTCCTCTTGAAAGTTTCTGCTAATTTTAACAGAGTAATTCTTATAAAAATAAACAATGGGCTGTTTGAATAGTACCTTTGCTACTGTTCACAGTTCCAATACTACTCTTTGCTATTTCCGTACTTCTGAATGGAGTCTAAGAGTCTTAAATGTTAACTTAATATTCGGGAATATGTTGTTAAGAGTCGAAACAAAGTTAGGTTTATTTGTGTTTTTCTGACAAGACGTTAGAGAATAAAATAAGTTGTAAGGACTGTGATAAAATATATGAATCAGAACTAAAGGAGCTATTTAAATTCGCTTTAAAGAACACGCAGCATGTATCCGATTTCGGGGACCAGAAAAGTCTAGTGACTCTCAACACGCCTTAGAGAACGGCCATAAAATTGCTGAGATCAGTACATGACACTGAACTTATTGATTATTTCGAAAATCTGGAAATAACGAAGGGTGGCATGATAACTGTGAACAGTGACAAAGGTCCTATTCCAAACAACCAATTGTTTATACGGTATTATGAGTTACTTTGTTGAAAATAGCGGGAATTTCCATGTTTATCATCAATTAGTACTCAACAAATCGTCGATGTGTGTCTACAAGTGAAAATGAAAGTATCTATAGAGACCCAATTTGATACAAAACAGGCAAAGTTTGAAGTAAGGAATTATTCAAATTCGTCCTCTGAAAACTCAATAGATATGTTAACACAGAATCCACCAAGTGTTCATCTCATCAATATACGTTCAGTAGTTAGAACTTTATGAAAAAAAAATCACAAGCAATCTTGCTCACTGACTACGAACATGTCACACAGTTACATCAATTTTCAATAAATCTCAGCTGTTGAATGTGTACTATGCCTTTTTCTATTCACATATTTCCAACAATATAGCAGTTTAGGGTTGCTGTTCTGATTTAAACTGACTTTTTGTTTCTTAGAAAAGAGACATCCGTTTGATTTTCAATCTTGGTTATAGAGTCATGCAAACGATATTTCATTAACAATAAAATCATGTGTATATATACATTTATAAATGTAAATTTGTAAATTTGTAAATGTTTCTGAGGAAATGTTGAACCGTAATAGACAAGATTCTCATTTTGTTACAGATTTTGTTGACTAACGAAAGCGGGCTAAGAATAATTTACATTATTGGTACACAACAATTTACATTATTGGTACTATGTTATGGTATTTTCACTCAACGGTTTGAGCTATCAGAAATACTTAAAGGTACGTATAATTTGCATTTTTTTAAATAACTTGGACGGTTTACTGAAAGACTTATTCTAACATTACGCCGAGATATGTGGCTGAAACATGGAGCTCTCCTTTCTACTGTGTCCAAATTGTAAGAGAATACCTCGCTACTAATTTCAATAACCGGTGGACTGTAAGGAGTGAAACCATTTAATATTCACCGCGCTCACTTGGCACAAATCTTCCAATGGCCATCGCACTAACCTGACCTCTAAAACATAGACTTTTTTCATGTTATTATGAAAGAGCTATCCGGTGCATAAAAAAAAACTTATCCTATGAAAGGACTGACCCGTTACTTGATGAAAATTAATAATCATGTCCATGACAATGATACAATTTTCAAAAACATTTTTAGACGCATCTAAAAAATGTTTGTGAAAATTGTGTAATTATTATCATGGATAAAAACTCATCCATCATTGTCGAATGTGTAATGAGACAGATGGTGGCATTTTAACCACCTATTCTAATGTTTAGCAAAAATAAAATTGTATTTTACTATTTTTAGTAATCTTTGAAAATCATCCAATGGCTATCGCATAAAGCTAGACTAATTTTCATGTTATTATGAAAGAACCCAAATGGTCAGGAATACCTCAATGACCTCAAAATCATAGACTTCTTTTTATGTTAGTACGGAAAAGCCTTCCAGCGCTTCAATAAGAATTTCATCTGTCGTTGTTGTTGAACGATATTAAATAAATACGTTAGTTACCTGAATCATTTCAGGAGAGGTTTCAACTGGGTTGGCTTTGAAAGCAAAGGTCGCATATTTGCTTTATCTTACCTATTTTAGAATTAAAATCGATAGCTGTAAAAGCTTTGTATTTTACAGCTTACTTTTATTGAAAATGATATCGCCGAGAAAAAATGCCAAAATCGACAATACCAGGAAGAAAACGGATTGAAAATGTATTTTTCTGTTATTTTTTAAAACAAATTAGAAAAAAGCGAGGACATGTCAGAAAAAATGAGGTTCTTTTTGGAATGATGCAAATTTGATGCATGGTGTGAAACATTATTAGTAGTTGTATTGGCAGTTTGTAAAAATTTCCAATTTCCAATACAAATATAAAGCATTAAAATAGTTTTTCTAATTTGAACAAAATTTACACAAACGTTTGGAATTTGAAGATCTTTGGACTGACTGTCTCTACCGACTGACCTAGCTAGAATAAATAAAAAAAGAAGAATACCTATAACTGATATCAATTTCAGTTAGTCACACAATTTATTCCGGACAGAAACTTTTTATGCATTTATGACAGAAACAAAATGAAAGAACTTAAGTGCTTTTATGCAGCAAATATTCTAAAATTTCGTCATCGAATATCTTGCAATGTGTGGACCAATTTGTTGAAATAGCGATAATTTAATCAATGTCATACTCAAAACCTTGAAGTGATCTAAATGAATATTGCAAATTCTCAGTCAACTACCGTAGGCTAATTTTATAACTTTATGTAGGATAAACTCTCTTGGCATACAGTTGTCATGTCACGTAGACGTTTCCAAGATGTATGCCTTTTTGCACGTAGTTACAGCGCCAAACCCGCAGGCCATTGACCATAATCCCTTCTTTTCGATTATTTATATCGCCTTTTACCTGTCTAGTTACTTTAGACACTTTAGACGATTAGAAAATGATTCGATTAAGAATATTCTCTGACGATTTCATAAACTAATGATATTCAGAAGCGTAGTTGTTCTACATGAAAAATGAATCACTTCTATTCCTCTCTATACCTCTCTTGAATAATGTAAAATTACCTGCTAATCCAGCTTTTTCAGGACCGGTTCAAACAAAATTATTGAGATGTGAGATAAAAACACCCTAAAATATATGATCTTGTTCATACAATCACATATCATTATACATTTCTTTTTTATATGATCTGCTAGGTACACATATAAAAACTTGTATGTAATACAGGCATAACGAAATATATAGTTACTAAAAACTATTTGAAAAAACCTTATAAATAACACATAATAAATGAAAAATGCAGTATAAGTATATCTTGATTATTATTTTAGTTTTCCGTGAAAAGGTGGATCTTGCAACTAGATATCAGAATATCGTCAGTCATCATAGAATATTCCTAATTTGATATATACAATGTAAACGACAATATTTCACGTAACTACGTCATAAATAAACGACAAGTGATGTAATATCATTGCGAGTATGTAAGAGAATTTGATAAATCTGTAAGAATTGGTACTTTTCTTATTCATATCTTAAATTCGAAAGATGAGCTTCAAATATGACATTCAATAGTATACAAAATGTTGCAGAATATAAAATTGCAACAGTATTCTGAAAATTTTTGTGTTGTCCAAATCTCTTGAATATAATGAAAAAAAATGCAGAGAAAGCAAGGAAAAATCAATAAATATCAGTGCACGATATCTAGGCAGTTGTATAGATTATACCACAATAAAAAATCCTTCCAAAAAAAGACCCACTAAAGCTGTTTCCTATGACAAATGTGTCGAATATTCATTTTTTTTCCACTAGAAACTCTGGTCCCATTATGGGTAATTCATGTGGATAAAATTTGCTATCGATATTCTTTAATGTATTACGAAATTTTCGTTGGATGATATCGGCCTTAATTTCTTCTATAATTAAAAGGTTGATATACAAATGGAGAAAGAAAGTGTTATTTTTATGTAAGTTGAAAGTAACAGTCGTTGCAGACTTTCCCAAAGCCCCGAGGACTTTTCTTGATATAAGTTGATAGTTGCTTGAAATATGACTTAACGAGTGTTGACATATTCAAAAACAAAAAAAAAACTCGACAGATGGAAAAATTTTAAAATAAAAACTTAAAACTTAAAAGAGATTAGTTTCTAGAAACAAAATTATTGTCTGTCTACTTCTCCAGTCTTTATACAAAAAATACGGGAAACTTCCAAAGGAAGGAAGAGATTAATTTCATACACTTTTTTTCAAGGAAAAATATTTTTGGCTTTCTACTTCTCCATCATCAAACAATGTTGGAAACTTCCAAAGAAAGGAAGAACGGAAATGACTACTTTAAAACAATGCAAGTATAAAGATGTGTAGACCATACTGTGTAGACCATACACATAATTTTTTTTAGATACAAACTGAAAAAAAAACTTTCGAAACAACTACTTCCACATGAACCTTGAATTACACGAAAGGACAAGTCCTTTCGAAACAATTTGTCCTTAAAAAAATATGAACTTTGAATTATACGAAAATCACTTTTTTCCATCCATTAGGTTGTTTGAAAAGTTTTGTCCGTTTTAATGCCATGTCTGTGATTTTGTAGCTCCATATCTCAATAAATATTTATTGTACTGATATATACTGATCGATGGAGAATTTTGAACTCTCTACTGATGCTGTTCATTTTTTCCAAATTTGAATTTTTTGTCTCTTTTCAGCTCAATACTATATGATGTCGTTGAACAATTTTTGATCAGTTTCAAAATGAACCAAAGCGTTGCCGAAACAGATCGAAAAATAACCAGGCATTTGGGAATGATAGTGTTAATGAACGCACTGTTCGACGTTGGTTTGCGAAAGTTCGTTCCGAAGATTTTAGCCTCGAAGATGAGCCCCGAAGTAGTCGACCTATATTAATGCAGGACGGGGAATTGAGCACCCTGGTGGAGACTGACCCATCACAAACGGTGCTTGGGATGGCGGAAGAACTAGACGTCGGCTCCCATGCAGTTTTTCATATTTTAAAACGTATTGGAAAGGTCAAAAGGCTCGAAGAGTGGGTGCCCCACGATTTCAACGATCGACAGAAATTGTTACGCTCTTCTTTGCTTTTGCGCAAGCAAAACGTTTTTTCTTTCGTGATGAAAAGTGGATCCTCTACATCAGGAGACGTCAGCAGGAGCCGGCACTGGTCAACAAAAGAAGTCCGATCCTTCTACACGACAACGCCCGTCCGTACGTTTCACAAATCACCATCCAAATATTAAACGAATTGAGCGTCGAAATTATGCCTCAGCCACCATACTTCCCAGACCTCTCATCAACCGAATACCATCTTTTCAAGCACTTCGATAACTTTCTCAGCGGTAGAACCTTCGCCAATCAGGACCAAGCAAAAACGGCCTTCGTTAACTTCATCGAAAAATTATAACCCAATTTTTACGCTGACGAAATTAATCGACTTGTGTTGCGTTGGCAAAAGTGCGCTGATTAAATAGCGCTTATTTCAATTGAAATGAATGAGTATTCACTGAGATATTACAATTCAAAGTAGACTCATAAAAATGAACATAACTTTTGAAACAACCGAATACAACAAAAATTCGCTAGGGAATTGAAACAGGTATCATTCAGATAGTGATATATGGAAGTGATATATGAACATATAGTAATAGTGTTATATGAAAGAGTATTGATATCATTCTCAATGGTGTAGTGCGAAGTGTCAGGGCAAGAAACTTTCCTTACATCTCATCCAGTTATGGATAACATTACAAAACGAGGCACTCATTTCTCTCATAACATTATGACTTCATGTCACCATCAATATACGATTATTTGAATATCTTTAAGTAACTATTATTGTGACATGAGTATATTTGTTTCTTCTGGCGACTCAAAGTTTTAATATCATGAAAGCAATGAGTGCTTCAGTTTGTAATGTTAACCAAAACGATGTTGATAAGGTGATGCTGATTTCGAAACTTCGAAGTACACCATGAAATTTCATATCGACACTCTTTCATACTGTGTAGCATTCCTATGAATAATATCTGTTTTAATTCCGTACGAATATTTGGAGTGATATTCGTGTAATTCAATGTCCATATAAAAGTAATTGTTTTAAAAGGGTTTTATCTCTCAGTTTGTATCTGAAAGTATCTCCTATGCTTGATTCACACATATTTGTAAACAGTTTATTGACCTAAACTCCTTCATTCAGAAGATTTCTAATTTTTTTCGTTAAAGATGGAGAAGTAAAAAGCCAAACACACTAATTAGATGTTTCAAAGCGAATCCAACAAAATATATTAGTTTCTTCTGGTTTTCTGGTCCTTTATGCAATCATTACTTAGATCGAAGAACAGTAATTCTTTCTTGTTATGAAAATAATTCACCAGAAATAAATTCTATAACATAAAGCTCTCAAACACTATGTATGACTGATTTATTCAATATTTTTAATGGATTTGCTTGGTAATTTTCTGAATATGTGGGTAATTCATAATTTATCTAACTGGAATGGTCGCAAGTTCTAATAATAATAATGTTTTGTTGTCCATAAACTTTTAATGAACTACACGACTACATCAACTAGGTTTTGATTCTATTTAAAAAACGTTCAAGACTGCTATTTTTGAGTGCTTGTTGTAAACGGGTTAAATAAATTTTCCGTTGATACATTACCATTTTTAAATTCTTACAAAAAGACATTTTTTGTGGAAATAACTTAAGAGTTACCAATTCTATCTATATAGACTCTATTATAAATCGATACCTATTACCGAAAGTGATTCCTTTTTGAATGTTTCAGGTACATACTATGTTGTTGTTGAAACATAAAAGTATTCAATTTTGATTTCGTCAAAAAAGAGTAAATTTGCCTTCACTCTTAGATACAGAGATCAGTATAAATCGTACCTATATCTTTTGTTGAGGCTCAGGATCCTTTACTATCTACAAATTCTGATATCAAACATATCAAACTGACTGATATATGAGAAAAAAAAAAAGAGAAAAGAAAAAAAAAGAAAGGAGAAAAANACTGACTGATATTTGAGAAAAAAAAAATGAGATAAGAAAAGAAAAGACAGGAGAAAAAAAAAGATGAAAAAAAAACAAGGAAAAAGAAAAGGGAAGGAATTGAAATAAAATAAGGAAAACGAAAAAATAAATAAATAAAAAATATATCAACAGATGTTTATTTTGCATACAATCCGAAAAAGCTTGATAATTGCAAGGTGTTGGTCTTTCAAAGTTTTTTATCCTCTTCATATCCACTCTGAAAGGAGAAAAGGGTCGAAAACTTCATCCACCTGTCGCACCCCTACGAACGAAAACCCTCAAAAGTCGAAACTTGTGCAAGCTAAAGACTAACGAGGTCTTACCTTTTAACGTGTGATTTCTGAAACCTTGTCGGTAAATTCTCCGT
>WOGL01000203.1:0-17384 GCA_015342145.1 Leptinotarsa rubiginosa | reverse complement strand
AGCAATAAGGTAATATTATAGAAAATTAGATTCCTATCTGCTTCCTATATAGAGATATGGAACACCGCGCCACTGTTGCAGGACCCTGTATATTTCAATTCATTGCCACAGGATGTCAAAGCCTCACACATGGTATCTTTCAAGAACCATATCAAGGAATTATTGATGAACGGGGAATATCATGGCTTAGATCAGTATCTGTAAGGGGATGTCTTGATACAACTTGTTCTCACTGCGTTTTTCCTTCCTGATTTTCTGTTGTATTATCATAGTATATTGTTCATAATAATAAATTTACTATTTCAGAATGTGCATTTGATTCTTTATAACTAAAAAAACCGTAGATTTTGTGACCTACATGTCGACGTACAAATGAAGTATATCGCTTGTAGGTATATATTTATTTATATTTACTTATTTTTTTGACATGTCTAATATAATTATGATCTGAAAGAGATGAATAAATACTACTTTTATTACTACTACTACCTGATGCCCTCTCATCATAGAAAGCCTTATCCTGGTAATGTAGAGCTCTCCTGCCGCAATGGACTGAGGTACTCTTAACTATACGTGGGACCGCCTATGAACCATGAAATTATACAAATATGAAGGATATCGACTGTCTTGAGATGAATCCAAGATATACTTTCATTTGAAAGTGCATTAAGAAAATGACTAACACTTGATTGCAAATAGGATCACACATGCACGGGATCGTCAACAGAAAACAGCCATATATTATTATATATAAGATTAAATGATGGTAATGTTGAAGTGGTTTTTGAAAAATCAAATTTTCAATTATTATTATAATTGTTATCTGAGATGAAAATTTCACTCGGCTCGACTCTTGCGTTGAGTTTAAATCCTATACCTCAGTGTATAGATATTTTTCTCAAACTCCCAGGTGGATTTAGGCGCAAACACAACAATTACTTACCCAAATTTTATTTTTCTTGTAGATGTTCCTGTGAAAAAATTTGGAAAAAGACACAATTGATCTGAGAAAATGTAGAACAGTTTCAATTATAAAAATAAAAATATGTTGGATTCAAAAATATATCAATTGCCAAAAGAGAAAATTCCTTAAATCTAAAAATGTTCTAAATCTACAACGAACTATTCAAAGTGAATATCCGAACGCACTCGTGCAAATGTCAGTTTATTATTGAAGGTCACTTTAATTCTGTAGACTCGAGTTTTTGATTCAGACTTTAATTTTGATTTTTCTATTCAGTTCTTGGATAATTTCATTAATATATGCATATATTGTTGTGAAATGGAATAGGTAAATACCTTGTTTTCCTCCAACGCTGGTGTGTGTGGTGTGAATTTTCTACGAAGCTGGAACTTATGGATATCTCACTAGAAGTGGCAGGACAGGTAGGCTTTTCACCGTTCACTGAATTAACTTTTTATAATCAGTATATAATACAATTATGTTCACTTCTTAATTTTCATACAATATTTTTTAAATTTTTTGGAGAGAAAAATTTGGCGTGGCATTTCCCTTCGTCGCCTCAAGAAGAATCCTGTTTGTTGACAAAATAGTTGAAAATCTATCATTTGGGTTACGGAGAATGGACTTTATTGTACGTTCTGGTACGAATGGTGTTGCTATGTTGCGTTGGCGGATATTTCTGCTCATTTCGTCTGTGGTTTCTTTAATATATGATAGTATGGTTGTTATGACCGGTGTTTCTAGGGTTATCTGCTGTTTTTGTGTGATCTTGGTGGCTGCTTTTTTAATTGTCTGAGTAGTCATTCATTCGGAGAGTTGTCTCGATGGTGTTCAACTCTTGTTCCCTGTATTCGTTGTCTGCCACGTTTAAGGAGGCTGGCAGATAATGAAAACACAAGAGTTGAACACCATCGGGGTCTAAAGGTGATATATCTGATTATCTTCAAAATGGATATTTGAGGTTTTCAATCAATATTGACCATTTCATATTCAGTTGAGTTTCCTGATTTGAATCTGCAATTTCAAATTCACTCATTCTTGCAGGATTGTGAAAAAACTCATGAAAACGCTGATCATTTCCTGTTTGTAAGGATGGAGAGGAAAACAGAACTGAAATAATAACAGTAAAAGCATGTGAAAATCATGTATATGATATATTCCAGAAAATGAAGTTGATGTTGAAGGACATGATTTATGAGGAAAAAAGACGTGAAAAAAAGTAAACCTATGACAACAATTTGAGTTCGTAATTTTTAGGAAGTATGTGTTGAATTCACCAGAAGAACAAGTCAGAGAGGTGCTAAAACATAGCCATTAAGATAGAGAAAGAACACTACATAATCAAGATAAATCTGGCTCGTATTTGAGACCATTCATAGTAGGTGAACCGTCTGTCATGAGAAAGCAAAATATCTAACTCTACAGTTTCTGGAACCTCGAAAAGATATTGAGGTTAAAACCTGTTTCTGTTTTTCCTTTAACCATCATGACAAGTTATTCCCCAATGGTTTTAGGGTATTCACGGATTGTGCAAAGAAAATACCTAGCAAAATTATCTTTTGACTTCTCAAAAATTACCACTGAAAAAAGTCTCATGACATTTCTTGGGGTTTTGTATGAACTTGTGAAGTCAATAGTTTGCGGTTATGAAATGAAGGTTAACGACTTGAACTTTTTATAGTAAGTAGGAATACCTATATCTACATGTAATAAAGTGAAAAGTAAAGGAAATATAAACTTAGTCAAATGTTTTCTCTTGGCCGTTATTTGTTTGGTTGAGTGTCGTCTACCGGATTCTTGAATTGTCATTATGGTTATCACCTTGTTCCCCTATACCCTCCAAGAGGCTCTACTGAGATAACGGAAGATGAGGATATTACTTTTTGATGTGTTTTATTGAAAACAACTGAAACATACATCTAGTTATTTTTTGCTTCTCTCATCAAAACACTGAAATGATGATCATTGCAGGCAATAAGAAATAGGTGATACAAACTCCAGTTGATATTTCAGGATCCAACAAGAGCTATTCTCTCATTTAATCAGACACTCTCCTTCCACCAGGTGTCGTGGGAAGGAGAGTGAATCAAGGTGCATACCTTTTTGAGTTGACTCATAATGTTGAATTTTCCCAGCTACTCCGAATTAGTGAAGTAGAATTGAAACGGCTAGCGTCTTTGAAAATCTGTTTTCCCGTCAGATCCTCAGTTCGAATGACAAGATCTGTCACAGTTTGCACTTATACTTACCGCGGGAAGAGTTCTTTTCCATTTATTATCATTATTCCGATCAACCAAACCCCAATACGACAAATGACGATATTTTTTCGTCAAATTGGGACATTTTAGCGCCACTGGCTGATTCTCTTCGGCTTATTATTCAATCAGAAAATGTTTTGTAAAACAGATTACCTTCTGTTCTCATGATTTCGCCGAGTTTTCTAGAATATGAGAAAATGCCTCATTAGGGGTTTGAACCCGCAACCTCCCCGTTAACTAAAATAATAAATAGATTATACCAGTACCCGAAGGATTTTGATCCATAATCCTATACAGCGATGTTTCTAGTTACCATATATTTCATGAATGGTACTGGCTGGGTCATAGATGCCACTCTCAAACTATCTGTCCCTATGAGGGTAATAATCCTCGGTATTCCCTTTCGATATTTATGAGTTTTCTACTGCCCTCTTTGGCACCCAGCTGTTTACGGGACATGGCAACTTCCCAGGATAACTCGCTAGGTTCAACTTTGGCCCGGAACTGCTATGATTCTGTGGTTACGGTGAGCCTGAAACGGCAAACCACGTGATGGAGAGATGTATTGCTGGAGACAGACTGGATGGCATGAATGTATAGAATACAAGGAACGGGAAAATGAAGAGATTACAAAAGGAGTAACGAATGGATTAGGTATGTGAACGTATGGGCAGAGAGTGTAGTGAGGGATGAACGAGAAGAATGATAGGTAAGCTGTCGGCTTACCGCTAACGAAAAACTAATGATTGAGGGTTAAAACAATTGACTCCCCAATCAGGAGAACAATTTTGTAATTTTTTCTTTTTACAATATGTATTAGGATATAAGGCTTGAATAGAAAAATAAGTTTTTTTGAGGATAATGTAAAGACAGGTTATGTATATTAATATGAATATAAATAAAGGAAGGTCTTCTGCACCTGCTGAATCATCCCTTTGTGTGGTTGACGATACGCATCGGCAGCACAAAGGGGGGGGGGGTTCGGAGGAGTAGGGTTTCCCTTGACAGTGGTGGCGCTAGATAGAGGGAAGATGCTTGATTGTAAGGCTTTTGGCTAGGTCAATATGAGCAATGGAACTATTAATGTCGTCATCTTGGATGATGTATTCGTAAGAGGAATTGTCATTGCCATTCATTTGCCTGTTCGTATGTAAAACTACAGAAAAAGAGAAATCAATTTTTCATTCTGCGGTCGATGCTGAAGATTGGAACATGCAAATGATCACCGTTGAAACATTTCTGTCATTTTTGATAATTAGGATTCTTTAAATGAAATGAATAAAAAACACCTTTGTCTAGATTTTATTTATACGACCGGTTTCGTCCGAAGGTCGACCAAAACCGGTCGTAGGTATAAATAAAATCTAACAGTGGTATTTAGACCAAAGTGTTTTTGATTCATTTCATTTAAGTAAACAAGTAATCAATCACACAAATTAGGATTCTAGTTTTCTGTAAATCATATAGATGGAGTTTCTGTAAGGGAGTCGTCACTCAGTGACGTATTCATTCAATATAGGAATTCTCCATATTTCTTCCCCCTCCCAACCCGAAAAACATTTTAAATACGTCACCGAGTTCGATAGTTCATGACCCAACTTCACGGGTTCTGCATTAAGAGACAAAAAATTATTTTTTTTCGGCGGCCGAAGTTGGAACTCCATTTTGTAATGGATGTCATTGAGAGCTTCGTTTATGGAGATATGGTCATCACTCCCTAAAACACAGATTATTGTTGTATTCAAAGGATGTTGAATCAAACTGTTAAATGAAAGTCTCACATTAAAGTCTTATTTGAATAAGTTATGGATTTTCATCAAGTATCGGCAATTCCATAGCAATATTACATCAAAATTAATGTTGACTTCAATGTTGGTTGGCGCATGCGGGTGACAAAAAATATTTTACTTCACAAATAGCTTAAATTGAAAATTTTGGTTATGATGAAAAGAATGCATACTACCTGAATGATTTGGTTTTAACTTTTCGGTGAAAGCAAGCGTATAACACAATCATTGTGTTATGCGATGCAGGTAAAATTTACACCTAGGGATAATAAAGGAAGAATTGTTACAAATGATCCCACTTACTTTCTCCGAGTAAGATCAAAGGATTAGGTGAAATTAAATTTTGCATGTCAAGGTCACTTTACCTCACTTTGTCTCTGTGATCCTGTAGTGCGCAGTGGATGGATTTTGATTCTGACAGTTGGTATATTGGGTGGGTTAATATTACTACTCATTTATGTTGATAGGGCTACAAGTAACATAAGCTCTATTAACGTGACAGTGATATAAAACATTTCATCTATGCAAAAAATGCTGACTCTTTACATAAATATGTGATACATAAAAATATAAATCATGCAATCGAATTAGATTATCTATATGAAAAATGTCTCTCATTTTGACGTAAGTAGTATATGATAAAAATTATTTTCATTAATTATATCAGAGGTTCCTAAGTATAAATCTAAAAGACAAAATGTAATAAAAAAATTCCAAATAGTAATTGTGGAAGGATGAGCTGAAAATGTGTTTTATATATACCTAAACAGTCTATATACAATGCCTAAACAAATTCTCGTGAATCCTAAACTGACTTTTTCTTTACAAAGCTCATTCTCAAGAAATTTTTGGCGATGCTGAACCTGAATACGAAATCTATTTAATTACTCTTCGAAAAACAGTACGCAAATTGAAGACCAACATTTATTTGCCCTGTCCACTGACTCAAGTTTCTCGAACTCGTATTTTCAAGAAGAGACATACGGGGTTGAAAGTGGGACACACTGTATACTTTTTGATTCGTCAATTTTTGATACATTACTAACTACAAAATGAATTTGGATCGGCAATTGAATGAAGTTCATATATGTAAGGTATCTATTCTTGAAATCTCTCTCAATTCTTAGAAGTCCGTGTTAGGAATAACACCTTAAAAGGTAAGACCTCGTTAGTCCTTAGCTGATACAAGTTTCGACTTTTGAGAGTTGTCGTTCGTAAGGGGAGCGACAGCTGGTTAACGGAAAAACAGATTTTAACAGATTTACAGATTTTTAACAGATTATTTCTACTTCACTTCTCCTGTCAGTCGATGAAAGAAGCAAGTATATAAAAATGTCGCACCAGAAAAGATATCAATAGATTTTACAGGTACCGAATCTGCCTAGTTCATATTTTTCTTCATTTTATATATTTTTTTCAATTCATAAAATCATTTTTTTTGCCTTCAATTCACCTAGTTATGATGTAATTAAAATCGTGAATGAAACGGTAACCTATTGCAAATAATATGTTAAAATGGCGAAAAATGTTTGTTTTGATCGCCATCTATTAATAATTTTAGGAACTGATAATGTGTGGTATTATAGTTGCCTTTGCGTTGTTCGAAGAGTCTAGGGACACCTATATTTGTTAATATATCAACAACTAGATGGCGGTGATAACAAACTATTGATGATGAGTGTCTTTCTTTCAAGATTTGTTGTTCTTTACGATTAAAAATAAAGAGAATATATACCAACTGACACCAAGCATATTTATTCTACTCATTTACTTCGTTGTTTGCAGCAACAATAGTCCACCCAAATTCTATGAATTTGAAATGTATTTTAGTGCATTTCAATTTCAATATTTTTATTTCGTGTTATTAATATATAGTACTACCAAGCCATCTTCGTTTTGTTCAGGATGAAGCCTAGCCCCCCTTCCCTTTTAACTGATTATTAATATATAGTAGGTAAGTAGTAAGTAATTATAGGATATTCACGTTAAGAAGAGAATGACGTCACAAGATGACAAGTTACGGCGTTGCCAACATATGCACAATTTCGAACTTTCAATTTTTTTTTTTTTTTGTACTGTTGATTTGTTTTATTGCTATTTACCTTACTATTAACTCACTTAGTTGAAATACAAATTTGTTGAGACTGTTTCGGCAATGCTTCAGGCATAATTAATATACACAAGTCTTATCAAAAGAAATGATTAGTTCTGAAAAGAAAAGAAAGACTCACAGTTTGCGAGTTTTTTTCGATTCGGCAACGTCTGAAATTTTACTATCAGTTGAGCAACTTACAAAATAAAATTTTACTAGTTTCATTGCTATTGAACGTTGAGTTATGAATACCAGATATTGAATTACGGATCAAATCAACTAAATTTCAAATAACGAAGGCGTATTCATGTGCATGAGTCAACTACTGAACTGATTTCATTGAGTGACTTGAAAAGTTGAATGTTTGATCAAAAAGGAAGCATTCATGAAACATATTTGATGGCTCGCTTATACAGCGGTATTTATAATCAAGCACCGACGGTTCGCTGATGGAGATCATCCAGTAATTAAATTAATAATTAAAACCATGAATTCAAGCCCCTCCATTTCCAGAAGAAAGGTTCGAAACTTAACCTGTTGGAGAGTATGGAAATAAACAAATTAAAATTCTCTCAATATCTTATGAACGATTAAACTAAACTGAATACAAAAATATACTTTCACATCTCATTTCACATTATTTGAAACTTTTCATCAACATTTTTCCTGTAAGAAACAGTGGATTCGTTTTCTGGTGACATCCCTCCATTTTAAGCTATTTTAAGGTTATATACTAGTGATATTTCGGGAAAAAGCGGTTGGTAACTGTCACCGATTACGATTCGAAATTTATATGATTTGAATGTCCATTTTGACGTGAACGATTTTCCGTAAATTTGGGCGAAATTTCAAATCTAGTCAAAGTGAGAGTGAATTTAATTGTCTATTTAATTCAAGTTGCATTACTTGCACTTCGTTCAATTTGCGACATATAAGCCAATGACAATTTACTTATTGCATCCATAGCGTCAAAAAATAATTGGAGATCTCAACAATGAAGGCAAAATTTACTTTATTTGAATTCGAAATGTTGAAGGTATCAGTTATGCCAACTATGACGTTAACCTCAAATATTAAAATGGATAAATTTATCACCAAAAAGCAGCTCCATATATTAATTAATAAAGTTTCAATAGGAAAAATATTGATTATTAAACTGAAAAGTGTCAAAGAAGGTGGCAGAAAATGTGGAGGTGATGTGGTGTTTTTACTGGGAATGAAGGTCTTATTGGAGATGGAGAACAATAATTTTACCGATTACGTCATATAGTAACCATTTTGGATTGAGGCCTTAATCAAAATAATACCTTCATTCCATATATTGAATTTCTAACCTCGCAAATACATGCAAACCATTATGTAATAATTGTAATATCTAACTGATGAATATGCTTATTTGCCTTTTTATTTTACTCTTGAAAATTTAAATCATAATCACATAATATCTACAATAGTCACAGGAATGACCACAACATTTGGTATAGAGGCAGAATCTTCCAAATTAAGCTCAATTAGCCATACACCAAACTGGAAATACTTGCGCTCGACGCTTGTATTGCTAACCAAGTCAATATCGTCAGGAGAACTGATACCTGTATCAATTTTACTCCTGAAATTTACATTTTGGTGTTTGGCTAATTGAGCTTTCTGACTACAGCATATAGTGGGTAACAATGAGCTTCCATTAGAACTTTGAGGTTGATAATTATATGAAAGATTTAGCTATTGGTATTCTTTGGATACTATCAATGTGATAAAAAGTAGAGTAAGAGCAATACCAATAATTAAATCATCAGAAGTTCCCTAAAGTTCCAGTGAATGCTGCATGTGATACACTATATGTGAATTGATCAGCTTCATCACTTTCACGATGGAAGCGATTTCTATGTGAGTTACAACATATTTCAGAAAAAGATTCATTTTTATCGGAATGAGAGTTACTGAGTGAATCTTAAATGTGACTCGCATTTTGACATCTCTTAGATAGTTTTGTGTTATGAGACATACAAAAAATTGCATGTAATGAACGTTTTCACACGAAAGTGTAATTATGTGAATTGGACATGAATAACGCCTTTGCCTACGTTGGCCAAGCCCGAAGACCTTACAACTGACCCCAGAAATAACATATATCAACAGAGTTGATTACAATTACCAACTTGATGACCTGGCCAGATTGGATCACGTCCACTCCTCAGTGACAATTCAATGTTTAGTTAAGCTACTTCCTTCTTACGACAGTAAGCTGGCAGCTTACCATTCACCCGTCACTCTCATCCTTCACCACATTGTCTACCCATTTATTCCGTTTCCCATTCGTATCGCTCAATGTCATTACTTCATTCGTACATTCCATTTTCTCATCCACTCCCCCCATCCAATCCGGTCTCCATCCATACATCTCTCAATCACGTGATCTGCCGTGGCCACGGCACCTCGAGACCCAGGTTGAATCTAGTTAGGTATCCCGAAAATTGCCATGCTCCGTGAGCAGTTGAACAGGTCCAACGACCTGTTCTACAGAAACTGTAGAACAGTCGTCCAGTTACTCCGCTTTCCCAGTTCCGTTGCCATTCTCCCATGATTCTTTCTTTGATCCTCTTTCTCCCCTCATTCTTACTATCCACGCTCTCTCTATCCACCCCTATTGTTGCCTTCTCATGGGCTTTTTTGTTTTGTAGTTGTCTTTCTCTTGTCCTCTCCGCCAGACTATCTGGGTACGTTCCCCCTTTCACTCCTTTCCTCAGTCATCCGTTGAATCTTCGCTATCCTTTTGTTCTTCACCGCCTTGCTTTTATTCTCACTACACCCATGACAGAGTCACTAATCACAACCACGCTCTTTTCCATACTCCATATGCTAACCACTCTCTCTATCGCAATCAATTCTGCCTCATTCTCCCGTCCTTCAATCTCGCTCCGGCGTCCACATACACCTCAATCATTCCTTCGTTCTCCATCCCCTCCAGCAACATATCTTGCATCCAAGGCAATATCCTGTATACCCCTTTCACTCTGTTCTCAATCTTTCTTAAACCATTCATTCTCCATTCGTCGTGTCTGACCCTCGCTTCAACATGAAGCTGGGTCATCCCTGAGATTACACTGAGTGCAGCCGATTGCATTGTTCTATATGCCCCGCATGAGGCTATAAAAAGGGCCTCTGTGCCGCGCTTAGCTGTCTCCTCACCCTACTGTCATGCATCCTATTCCTCCACACTTGTACATCATACAAAGCTGCAGGTTTTGGTACCCTTTTATAGATCATCCTCACACATTCTCTCTTCAGCCCAATATTACGCCCGGTCCACCTCCTCCGTTTCCCCGCCAATTCACTCAGTTTTTCCCTTACTTCCTTGTGGAGTAACCCTGATTCCACCACAATTCCGAAGTTACATTCATTTTTAGTTCTATCACTCTCCCACTCATGCTTATGACCGGAGGTCTTTCATTTCTGTTAGATGGTATATACATACATTCTGTCTTTCTATCGTTGAATCCCAGCCACATCTCCCAAACTTTAAATTCATCCCATAGCAACCTCCATCCATCCTCTATGCTTGTCATCCGAGTAGGTCGGCACTTGTACAAATGCCCCGTCTAACTTTCATGCTTTGGATTCGTTCAAACCATACATACATCACTAACAACCATAGGGTCGGTCCCAGACTAGACCCCTGCGAACAGCCTCTATTCACCGTTTCTGAGACCGTCCCACAGGTGACTGTTCTCTCTCCTATGAAGCTCATACATGTCTTCCCTACGTTTTCCGGCATTCCAATTCTTCTTATGCATCCCTCAATTGCTGGTGCCCACGCGGTATTAAAGGCGTTTAACAGGTCCAAGGCCACAACCCGACTGTGTTTCCGTGCTCTCTTATTGTCTTTTATTCTATCCACCATTTTTTCAACAGCCATTACGGTATCCATTCTCCCTCTAAAACCAAATTGGTTTGGAGAGAACTTCAACCCTCTTTCACACCAAACTTGAATTCTACCATTAAGAAGCCTGTCTAACATCCGTCCCATGCCAGTCAGCAAGCTGATGGGACTGGGATTTCCGTCCTTTCGTATCCATACAACCTTTGTTCTCTTCCATACTTTCGGGAAATGCCCTCTCCCCACACAGACATTGAAGAGTTCTAGCATACATTTGTCCTTCCATCCCGTCACTTTCCGAAGGATTTCGTTAGGTACCCCATTCACTCCAGTCGTCTTTCCGCCAAGAAGCTGCTCAGCTACAGCTCGCAGCTCCCCGATCGAGAGTGTTGGCTGTTCCTCATCTTATTCCTTTCATCCTCTCTCCCTCCCTTGCCGCCGGATAGAAGTTTCGCTCAGATGATCATCTTTGGGGAAGTACTTGTTCAGCAGGAATCTACTGGTCTCTTCCTTCCCCTCGGTGAAGGTCCCATCCTCCTTCGCAACATTTGATGGCATCTCCTCAGCTCTCTCACTGTTTAGGAGTCGATAGGAGCGGTCCCATGGATTTTCATCCTGGATCCGCTCCACTCTTTCCCTCAACTATGTAATTCTTGCATTCCCTATCATTCTTTTATATTTATTCCTTTCTCTCCTGTACTCACTCATCCTTGTTCTCCTTTCTTCACCGTCTCATGCTTTGAGCATCTCTCCTCTTTCTTCTTACGTGTCTTCGTTTGCTTTCCAGCTCCACGTTCCACCATTCTTTCTCCGTTTCAATCATCTTTTCACCCTTTTCATGCTTCTTTCAATTTTCCTTGAAGCTGTAAAACTTCCTTATCAATCTCCTCTATCGTATTTAACCACCCTGGGTGGTATTCGGAAATCAACCGCTCCATCCCATCCCAGTCGGTTGCTCTTATATTTGTAACTAAAACTCGATCATCCTATGATCACTCATTGTCTCTTCCATACTCACTTTCCATAAATTCACCTGCGTATTCGCGCTAATGGTCAGGTCGACCCAATTTTCACCTCTATTGCTGGAGAAAGTGGTGGGACTTTCGCAGTCATTTTCTACCATATACCTCTTTTCCATTACCCCGTCTAGCACATCTTCTCCCCTTTCCTCCGTGGTTTTGCCACCCGATGCAACGTTCTTCGCATTTATATCTTCAACCAGAAATGTTCTTCCTTCCCATTCATCAAAAATTCTCCTAATTCCATCCATTTTAACGTTACTCCTTCCTCCTTCGTCATACACATTCATGAATTTATGTTGCTTAGTTCGTTTCCTACAATTATACCTATCCCATTCATACTTCTCACATTCTTAAGGGCCAAGCTATCGATGGTGGATCTGACCCACGTACGATCCTTAGTCCCTTCTCCACCATCGTGTTTAACCCATCCTTCCCAAGCCGGTTTCCCAGCCCAAAGTTCCTGAATACATACCACTGCGGCGTTTCACTTTTAAGCAATCCTCCGCAGCAGTGTGGTGGATTCCTTTCATTTCCCTTCATTAACTCTGAACATAATTAGTTCTTCTTCGTTGTAGCTCGACCCTTTTCACGTACACTGGGCACTTGGGATCCAATGCTGAGTGCCTCCTTTCGCACGCATTCACCCCGACCCATTTGCAATTCATGCAACTGTGTCTTCTATCGCCTCTGAATTCACGCCCCTCATGCTTTCCTCCACACTTGTTACATGTCGGTTCCTGCCTGCACGTTTTGGCGGTGTGCCCAAAATTAAAGAAATTGTAGCACACCGCCACGCTATTATTCTCTTCCACATGATTGTAACATAAGGTTTAGGCTTACTACACCAACACTCATAAGTCTCCGGAAGAGCTTCACATTCACCTCCATGTTTACATTCTCCTTCCATTTGTTAATCCGACATTCTTTCCGCTTTCTATCATACTCTATCTTCCTGTGTTAAACTTCACCCAACTCTGGGTTCTGATTTAACATAAGGCTCCTCATCCCCATATGCACTCCGGTAAACAGGACATGAGGATTCGGTTTCTGATCATCTTTAACATTCACCCGTCTCTCATCCCTGATTTTCTGCCTCCCCTCCTCGGTTTTTCCCTTTACTACCACGACTCCAGTGCGGTTTCTAGTGATCGCTTCCACATAACTTAAACACCCTCCGCTCTGGGGTCGATCGCTGATGATCCTGGCCGTGTGTTCTATTTTCCTGGCCCTTTTTATGACAACTAGCTCTTCTTCAAGAGGTGGCGGAGTTTTCCAGTCTGCTATACTTTACTCCTGTCTGGGTCTTCGAATTTCTGCTGGGTATGTTCTCTTCTTTTTATTCGTTTTCCTATTTTTCTCTTCTTCCTTGTACCTCTTGAAAACCTGCATCATGTTCAGCATCCGCACCAGTTTCGATTTCAGTAGTTGTCAGCATGCCCGATTCTTCAGTTAGTGTTTCACTTGTCTTCTTCGCCTTGTTTTCTTGTTCCGTTCTGCTGTTTTCGCTTGTCTTTTTCTACCCTTGTGCCGTTTTGTTACCGTGATTATTCAACTTCTTATTCAATTGCCCATCTATGTCCGCAATCATCGTTTTCATACATTTACATTCATTTCCTATGCCATTGCACCACCTAACATACCTTTCAGTCTCACCGTCAATGCTTTCATTACCTTTCTTTCCTTCTCATACATTCTCATTTTATTTTCCAAATATGCGATTCTCTTACCCATCATATCTTCCTTCACTTCCAACTCATTCAATTTGATTACCATTTTTCCACTCAGCTCCATTATTTTCTGTAAGCTGACGCTTACAGCATTTTGTTCCTCCCGGTTAAATTGAACCTTGCCACCTGATAATCTGGTCGTGACCTTCTGAATAACCTCGACCATCTCCTCAATCCCGGCAGTTAGCCGGGATTGGGAAAAGTTTGCCTCCTTCTTATTGGTCTTCCTCTCTGTCGGCGGTGTCCTCTTCATTTCTCTCGTTTAGAGTGCGGTTCAGATCTTCTCGCATTTGCTCGATTTTTTCATTTGACTTGTTTAGGATATCTTTCACTTTCTCCTCCATGACGATTCTGGCCTCACGTAGCACACTGTCAATCATTTTTGCATTTTTTGTTGATTTCTAATCTATCATCTCCTCCAACTCAAGATGTTTGTGCGGTGGCGTTCTGGACATTGACGTTCTCGGTTTGAAAACTTCAAACTCTTCCGCTTTCTTGTTACCCTGTATATTTTTCCTGTTTTCATTGGAATCCATAACATCTGACTTTTCCAAGTCAAAAAATAAGTCTTTCCACTTAATATCAAATATACTTCACTTTGAAGTATTAAATCTTTAGATATGCACAAAATGACACAATTATTTTTTTTACTTATACTATTGTGTTTCTGTCACTTATTTATTTGCAGGATTTTAGTCTGCTCTCAACGAAGATTGAGAAATTGGACAGTCAAAAAGTACATGCAAAACAGTTTCAAACTATTTGCGGTTACATACCACACACATTTGATTCGGGTCATCAACTCATCCTTGGCTCTGAATCTTGAGTCATAGTCAAGGTCACCTTCAATGTCAAGGTCACTTCAAGACGCCTCACACAAAACTAGGCGATACTTGGTTGATACTTATTCTCGAAAAATTCATATATTACTAAGCACATCACTCGACTCTGTTCTAACATTTTACCTCTGGCATGACTTTTGCTTTATATGAATTTTTAAAATTTTGCCCTTTGAGCATTTTTTATCAAGAATTCAGGAGAAGTAGAGATTAGTTTTTGTAATACTTCTCTAGAGTTGATATATTTTGAAGCAATAATTTCAAATTTGAAGTTGTTAGGAATATTTAGTTTTTCTTACTTATTTTCAATTAATTTCTTTTGTTTTGGGCTTAAATGTGGAGTCAAATAACTAACACATTCTATATTTTTTCACTCAACCAAAGTACGTTTTTTATTTTTATTTTCGCACTATTACCAACATAATTTTTTTGTCTAACACACTCCCTCAATGGACAGGGCAAACATTATTTTTATTAGGTAATTGTAAAAAGATTAAAGATTTAAAAAAACGTGGAACAATGTTTGGTTACATGGCACAACTTACACTTACACTAAGGCTTAGTTTATTAGGAACATTAGTCTTAGCACTTTGGCTTACAATAACATTTGGTTTATTTTAAGTACATAAATTTATTTTTGAGATATTAAAATTGAGGATTTTGCAGAGGCTTGGCCATGATATCTGAAATATTCTCTTCTGTTGGGCAATATTTGTTGGTTATTTACTGCGTTTGTGGAATGAAACATTTGTTTTGTTGAAATATATATTGTAATCGTTCATAGTCTGACTTGCTACTACTACTGAACAGGATACACTCATTTCTTTTGACTGTGGAATGTGTAGGTGGCGCAAGTGGCACATCACTTCTATATTTTGAACTACTACCAACACCCCCACTAGGTCAAAATATTACCCAAACCTTTACAAAATTCATCATGCTTGGTGCAACATAGACTTTTGGTAAATATATCAGCAAGCATGTCATTGGTTTGTAGATACTTAACACAAACAAGATTCTTAAGAATTGCTTTCCTAATGAAATGATATTGTATGTCAATGTGCTTTGCACGTTTGTGAAATGCAGGATTAACACATAATTTCTGCACACTTTGATTATCATTAAACAAAGTAATACATTTAACGTTTCCTGTAAATTCAATAAGTATATTATACAAATAAATGGCTTCTCTCGAAGCTTTTGATATTGCAACATATTCAGCCTCAGTGCTAGAAAGAGCTACTCAGGCTTGTTTTCTACATTCCCAGGATATTATGGAACCAGAAAGCATGAAACAATATCCTGTGAAGGATTTCCTATCATTTATGTCTGCCGCCCAGTCAGCGTCTGCAAAACCTTCTAATTCCAATGAATCCTTTTTGACAAATGTCAATTTTCGATTTTTGGAGCCTTTCAAATAAAGTGGAACACGTTTTGCACATTTCCAATGAGATTCGTCATAACAGTTATTAAACTGACTTAGGTAACTAACACAAAAAGAAATATCAGGCCTTGTGAGTACGGCTAGGTACATTAATGCCCCAACTAATTGTTGATAGGGAAAACTAGGACTGTCTTTTACATTACTCTTCAAAAGTTTTAAATTATGCTCCATAGGCGTACTCACAGGTTTACACTTTGTCATATTGAAACGAACTAACAATTCTTCAATATAATTTTCTTGGTCTAACGTTATCAACCCCTTATTCTTATTGATATTTACTCGCATTCCCAAACATTGTTTCACTTGACCAAGATCTTTAATTTTGAATTTAGAACTTAACTCCTTTTTGAGAGAAGTTGTTTCTGTATTACAATTCGAAAATATAGAGAAATCGTCAACATATAGAGCCACAATTGTTTTATGAAGTCCTTGATTTTTTAAATATACACATGGCTCATATTTAGATTTTGTGTAGCCTAAAGCAGTCAGTACTTTTTCAACTTTTTGATACCAAACTCTTGACGACTCTCTGAGTCCATAAATGGCCTTTTTAACATGAGTACTTTATTTTTATCTACCATATTATCAAAACTATCTGGTAACATCATGTAAACAGTTTCATCTAAAGATCCATTAAGAAAAGCAGTAGTTACATCTAGATGAGTAATACTGAGATACAAATTAACAAATAGAGCAAACAGTAATCTCAAACTAGAGGGTGATATGCAAATTAAATTTCAGAAATTGTTTTTATCAATATTACCTAGCACATGGAGTAACAAGTCGGCTCTGCGAAATATAAAAATAAAGATAACAGAATGTCTAACTCATATTTGGTAATATCGTGAATGTTATAAATTCATCAATACAATCGAATTGACACTGACAGGCTCATAAATGATCTAAGAATTGGCAAATTAAGTTATGATTCTCAACGTCTATCTCGCTCTTGACAGTCATCCAAATTTTCCTATTTCATCCATTGTATCAATATTATACGACACTGACATCTGTTGGTTAGCAGCTCCAAAGTTGTCAAATCAGAAAAAACCAGCAAATTTAAATACACAAATTTGGAATATACTCAAATCTCTAACAATATGCTTGCTTTCACCTGAAGTTTGGGACTTGCTTTTACTCGAAGTTTGAAAAATTCGTCATAGTCTTTTTGTTAATTCAGAGAAAAGCTTAAAATCTCCTCCTTTCTGAAAAATATTTTTTTTATTTTTCGCAAAAACAGTATGAATGATTTCATTATACTATGACTTTCAGAGAGTAGTATTTAAAGATTTCTATTCGAAATTTCCAACAGACATGCGGGTCCATTTGGAATCGCAATCATTTAATTTCGAGTGAAATCAGAAAAAAAACATG
>WOGL01000202.1:0-17391 GCA_015342145.1 Leptinotarsa rubiginosa | reverse complement strand
TCCCTACTGATTCGTAAGGAAGAACATGTTTCACAGAATCTGCATAAGAACCATTTCTCAAGCTGCAATCGATCCTTCCAAGTGATGAAGGGTTTCGTAGAGGGATCGATTCAGCTCTTGCTTCATGAAGCTTTTCCACTGAAACGGAATCATAACCACGACAACGGCAACTCATATTTCAGGGGCAAGAATAACCTAAGTCCATTGACCGCATTGAAAAAAGAGAAGGTGGATCAATCACCTGCCAATTAACCTTGATAAGAGACTGATGAATATCCATATATCCCGGCTTGTTCCGAAGAGATTTTAGTTTCGTAATGAAATGAGGGCAATGCATGATCTCATCAAAATCAAGTGTAGAAGGACCGAAGCAGCATTACCACGTTGATTAGCAATAATGATTTTTTTCTGTCAAAAAAGAGGTAGAACGGTAATTTTTCGTTGCTTGGCCTTCCAAGTTCATGAACGAATAACAGAGACACCGGGCCGTAAACATCAAAAGTTTCAACCGCTACTGGATGGAACAGATAGTTGTTACCATAATTTTGGTACTTTTTTCGTTTAAATTTTTTGAGAGACAGTGCTGCGGTTTCAGCAGACTTCGAACTTTTGGCTAGATGGGAAGCTGCGACCGTGTCAACGCAAGATTTACCGTATTTTCATGGTATGAGAGACATATCATCTGATCGTTTACCATAATCTCGACTGGTACTTGAGGTTTACAGAATTGCAGAAATATTCGCCGACAACATAGCTTGTTTCAATATATCGTTCATCAGGTGATGTCGAGATGTACGCCCTGCACTTCTCCTGCAACTCAAACCGTGTGCACCTTTCTTATCAATTATACTATCGCAGATACGAGTATGAGGCACACAAATAGATAAACCCATCCTAAGTACTACTGCTATTCTGGAAGATTCATCGTCTAATAGTGTTCCAAAAGATGAAACAGGTGAAGCATTCAGCCAAGCACCCGATTCCTTGATCATTGCTGCTTTCAGACGACCCTTATTAAACTTATAGATTTCAGAAGTTTATCATTTATAATGTTCAGAATAGGTCGGTCCCATGCACTTTGTATTCTCTTTTCATCTGTAAGAGGAGCAATGTTAGTTACGGCATGCAAAATTGATTCACCTTCAGCATAAAAAACGTCTTTGATATTGATAAATATGGAAGAAAGGATGTAATCGATAAGATCAGAAACACTATTAAATGGCGACAAAAAAGCTGGTAAAGCTAAGGAAGAAGCCGAACGTAGCCCTAGTCCACGAAGGTTTACAGGAATCGTTGCTTGGGGCCATGAATCATTATTGAAATAATTGTTTGAAACATATTCGATCGTGTTACGGAGTGAATCATCAAATTCGTCAAGTTCTAACTAACTTGACCAAGTGGGGGAACATCTAAGGGTGTACATGAGTTTTGGAATCGCCAAACAATTTTTAAAAAGGAAAAGTCCAACGTGTTAGGAAGTTCATTCAATCTGGTGGTCAGCAATTTGAGTGATTCCCGTTTTTCTCGAAGATGTTCTGAAAGTGAATCTTTAGAAAGAGGAGCAACCCGAAGATTCCATTTAAGACTTTTCTAAAATTCTTATATCAGGAGCCAATTCCAAAATGATGAATTAGGAAATATTATTCGGAGTTGGAAAAGAAATCAACTCGCATTTATCAAAATTCAGTTCAATTCCAAGATATCTTGAATAATCAATGATTTTTTCTAGATCCTTTGAAATAATGTTTTCATCGCCAGCAATTGAGCCATCGTCCATATAACAACAATTAAATTAGAATGATAAGCTTCTGGTGAGTTCGTTGATGGTCAGGCAAAAAAAGAAGGTCCTTAGATCACCTTGTTGAACACCTCTCTCAGACAGAATCAGATGTGCACCAAAACTCAAACAGGAAGCTGATTTATAACACTAATTTGAGAAGGGATATAATCCTGGAAACGAATCTTTAACCTTACGAAACATGATGTTTCTATCAATCATGTTGAAGGCATTTTTGAAGTCTATTCTCAGAAAAATTTTTGAATTCAATTTGCGTATTTTCAGAGCTCTTTCTCCTACAAATATGTGGATGCAATTCAGCCGAAGCTACCTGCGTCTATGATTGAATTCAAATGGAGACGATGACTCGAAACAACACTCAAAAAAAATTGATGGCAAACCGCGGACACGTGTTTCTGGCTACTGGCCTCATCAGACACGTTCAAAAACCTAATCTATTTTACAAATCGCTAAGCTTTCATCTCTGAATAGAAACTTCGTCAGGACGAAGTATCCTGAGTTTAACAATCAAAAATTAATTATCAAATGAAACATCTCTTTACATTGAAGCATTGTCGTAATTTTCAGATAGATAGATATTGGTGCTTGAACGTTTGCTGCTGTAATACCTAATGACACGCGTGCATTGTCATCCATGGAGAAAAAGAAAACCTGATCAGGGTCAAAATTGAATCTAAATATTTAAGGTTTCTCATCGTAGCAGTACAGAACGTGTCATCTTATGTTTCGAATGTAGAGTAGAATTTGGTTGACATATTTTCACAGAAACATTTAAGACGTGACTTTTTCCTTCCTCTAGATTGACTCGTCTAGAAAGATACCACAAAGTGGTACCAAAGTTTGGCCGCACCTTACAAGTTTCAGTGCGACGTCGATCATTAGATGCTTTAACAAAAACTGCAATTTCCTATATGACTTTAACTTTACCAGATTGGCTGTCTTCTACTCTAGATACAGTATCTCGAAATTTCAAAGTTGGGGCTAAGTCGGTATTATTTTCACAAAATTCTAACGCTTTCGTTTTTTTTTTGAATCACGACTTTTTTTTGTCGTTTTGTTGCATTAATTCTTTCCCTTCAATAATTTTTCTTCTCGAATATCTTCCCTCAAAGTTATTCATTATCCTTTTCAATGCTTCATCTGTGCGGTGTGTTGGCATATAAATAACAAAGGGGTCTGGATGTCGTCTGTTTATATTAATACAGGTATTAATTCGCCAATAAAACAATTTGAACCTTGTGCTCAAGCAGAGTTGGAAACTGTTTTGTTAGATATATCATACTTATGATGCATTATTTAGAATTTTTAGTATAGTAATGGATATAACTGTAGTTTTTTCCCAACACCAAATCGTTATTTTTAACACCTCGACACGTGTTTCGATCACCAAGTGGTCATCTTCAATAGGAAGATTTAATCTTCCTCGAAATTTACGGCCCTCCAACCTTTGTCACACAATGTCACACTTTATCGACCCCCTTTCCCCACTTAAAGTGTAACGTAATTTATGTATGGTCCCTTAGTGAATATAATTTTCAAGTATGATTTCAGAAATGCGTTTCAATTTATTCATTAATTATTCCAGTTCTTTGAACTGGAATGCAACTTTGTTGCAGATGAATCAGTGATTTTTGATGTTCTAAATAAATTATGACGTTTAGCAAATCTTCGATATTTTGGTTACGTTTCCATTTAATTATTTTAAGATATTTTCACTTGACTTGCTGCCAAAGTTAAACTTCCTCATTAATAACATAATTTTGTGATAATAGATAATTTTGTGAAATAGATATTCAGATGCATTCCGAAACTCAGATTGGAATCTTTGCTCAACCGCCGAATGCAAATTAATTCTAGACCGATCATAAATTGATTTCGCGTGACACTGCAACGTAAATAAACTTCATAAAGTATTCCTACAAGAAAAAAATACACAAACCAACTGGCAACATAATTTCCATGACATGGCAACATAATTCTTCCTATACATACTTCAGAATAGTCACAATACTCTTAGCTACATTTCACTGAAGTTCTTTTACTTCTTGCACTGTTCGGTGTGTTTCAAATGTCGGAAAAATAAAAGAGAATGCCTTAAATTTCTGCCACAAACCTAAATTCGCTCTAATAACGTACATTAAAACTTTCAGAATTTGTTCGGAAGAGTTGAGCTCTACTAATTGCATGAATTAGAGCCAACTCACATTCATTCTTTGCGACTCCAAAAGAAAAGACAAGGCGCTGTTTGCTCACCCTTCTTCATCATAAACGACCAAATTATTATATAATTTGCCCCGACACACTTTGGGATTGCCACTTTGCTTATACTACTCTCGGGTTATTAGCTTTCATTACGAGTTAGTGCTAAAATATTGATAAATATATTTATGAGTGATTTTCCATAGTTTATGCTCAAAAAAATTACAACTCGAAATAATTTATATATTGCGTGACGTACGAATAATGTTATATTGTACAATGTACGAGTAATCTCCGCATTATAAGGAAAATTGAACGCAAAGAATAATAAAGTGAAACACGTCTGGTTATGAAAATTTCGCAGATCAACCATCATCTACTTAATTGTAATTGATCAGAGTTAAAATATACGAGACCCTCAAACATGCATTGATTTCACACAATGCACCAGGTTCTTGTAATATCATAAAATAGTCACTACTGTGCAGTTATCAGTCGAAATGTTCCGTGAGATAAACAGATAATTGCGAAGTCTTCAATTTTCAAACTAATTCGAATAATTTCACAAGACATCTTTCATAACTGAGTTTTCCTTAGCAATTTTCAATAACTTGAAGAAAGTTGAAATATCTTTTGATCATGTAGGTATACGTTTACTATCATTTGACTGAAATAACTGACAGCTTGGCATTAACTAGCAAATTAAACAGAGCAATTATATTCAAGTAACATTTCATTGTCATATTTTCATGGAACAGTGCACAAAACCGTAACACGTGTTTCACTCACAATAGTTTTCTCAAGATTCCTCGATGGTATACTCTTTCACTTCCTTTTTACTGCTTTCAATCACCTTGTAAATTACCTGTAAATTACATTTTTCATAATATCTTGAGAGTTTTTCTCCCATTCTGCTGTACCTACCTAGGACTAACAAGTTCTTCAAGTGCTTTTTGGGATTTGAGTCAGAAGTGTCACCAATAGCTGAAGATCAATTCAAAGGTTTCATTTCTATACATCTTACATTCAACTAGTCAGTCTCTCAATTTTCTTGTATTGGTATAAAATCCCGAGAGAGTAAATGACCGTTGTATGTATTTGAATTTTATTTTAATGTTTCAGATAGTATTTGAACTGACTTTTGCCGAATATGCTCATATCCATGCGATGAATTCAAATTGACCCGATGATATTCAACAAATACTCTTTCAATTCTATCCAGCTAAAAATATCTATCTTTGAATTCAAATTTTCCTTTCTCAATTTTAGCTATGAAATATTTACAAAAGTAGTGAAACCTACCCTTCTCAACAGTGGCACACCCGGGTGGGCCCGTACACACTGAACATGATATTTGCACTCATTTTCATGTAATAATCAACTATAAGTTGTAATTATACATATTTAGCAGTGGTACGTATAGATTTCGACATATTTATTTCATTTTCCAGATGCGAAATGAAAAGGCTTTGTAATTTTTGTTTTTTTATAATGAATATTTTATTTCCATATAATTGTCAATTTTCACAAAGTCGACCCATGTCAGTATGGATCATTTTTTGCCCAATCAAAACAAAGCGTCGTTACTGTGTTGAGATATATCGAATTATATAAAAATTAATTTTGATTTTGTGTAAATATTCATTGTCGAATTTTCATCCGAAAATATTGAATAAATGGTATTCTCACAGACTGGGTGCTGTTATTTCCAAATTAATTTATGGATTTGAAAGTGGTTATATCATATAATGGGACGCTAGGGCCTTCGTCTGGACCAGGTACGGTGACTGTTGCGACTAGACATAAATAATGAATATTGCGAAGAAAATTCTAAAAATTAATCTTTCCCAACATTCTTGATTGGAAACTTGCTCTACTAAGGCTACGAAAACTTAAGATTCTACTATATCACGAAACTAAATTGTTTTGTTGTCATTATGCAGTGCAGAATATACAGAATCACTTTCGATCGTAGTAATTGAGAATACCCGTAATTTTCACACATACAGTACTTATGCAATCGGAAAATTACATTGCAAATTGCAATGAATAATCTGAATCCCAAATGACAATACAAAATCAAGAAGAGATATTGCAGTGAACCAGTGATGTTACCATCTCAGGAACAGTTTGTTACTGAAAGGGTGATTGATATAATCTGAGCGAATCATTCCAATAAGGTGAAATGAAATTTCTCGTCATAAGTGGCAAAAAAAGTATTTTAGACCGAATAAAGGTTTTGTTCCCACCGAGAATTGAAAGCTCGAAAAGAGCGTGACGGCCTCTGAGAAGATTGAGAAACCCAAGCGAAAAACCACTGGGATGTGGAGAAAACTACGTAATGAAAACGGGGTCGCAAAAACTAGAATATCCATACAAAATGAGCATTTTTCATTGTGGTAATGATTTTGAGATCATGATTTTGAGGTAAACACTATAGTAGCTTGGTTATATTCATATAGACTAACTTCGTGGTGGAAAGTTAGCGACAGACAGCCGTTGAAGTCAAAACAAGTACTATGAATACGAAAAACTTTCATCTCGCAATATAATAATGATTATTGACAATTATTGATACAGAAAAAAATTGTTTGATATGATGCTTATTGAGTTTAATTGAAATGTTTGTACGACACAAAGTTATATTTCAGCACTTTTAACGGATGAATATTGTTGTTGAATTTATATCACTCGTCCTTCTAGAGTGTAGAATAACCGAAGATGAAGATGAAACTGAGATGCATAGAATATTTCTGATGTGATTACCGGAACCCTGTTCCATGTCGAATATTATATTGAAACTCTTGATCTACGGCACCCTTGACATGAAATAATGAAGAGATGAATTTCAGCTTTACATTTACAAAGGTGCTCAGTATCTCAAGTGACACTATTTGACAAGTTGGCAAAGTTGTTTATATTTGGGAATTAATTGATATTGGATGGAAGATTTTTTTAACATTATGATAAATCAAAGATCTGAAAAATATGTCTGAAAGATTTCAATTCTTGCACCATTTATCAACATGTATACAAAGTTGGAAAAACTAAGCTCAATTGTATTAACAAGAATAGTATTAACTTGAATAGTTGCATTCGTGATTGGTAGATAACACCTATTATGGGCCTCCCCCCATCACTTTGTCGTCACTGACTATGACTGGCGTGAGCTATGTCAGGGGGATTGACCAAGATATTTGAGTGGCCTTGAGTATTAACCTTGAAGGACATCTGAGGTTTGACCTTGAAGGACGTTCAGTTAAGTACATGTACATGATCGAAGAAGTCCTTCAGGAGGGACAATACACGAAGATCATACGGGACCCTACTGTAGCAATTGAGAAGAAGTTGTACCAGACTTTGCAAAAATACCAAGTCTATGTTTCGGAAAAGGAGATATCATCGCTGACACCGCACCACAGTAAGCCCACTCACTTGTATGGACTACCCAAAATCCACAAGAACGTTGTTCCGCTCAGACCGACCATTAACTCCAGAGATTCTACTTCTCAAAACATTCAGATTTTTACTTCCTATGATACAACCACTGCAAGGAAAAACTTCATCTTTTGTGAAGAATTCAAGCAATTACTAGGGGCAATCGAAGTCACAGACCAAGATCAATTGGTCAGTTTCGACGTGGAAAGCCTTTCCATCAACGTTTCTGACGAAGAAGCACTTAAATCTTACAGAGAAAGCTATTCGAAGGCAGGGGCCTGGAAAACAAACCTACCTATAGAAGTAATCATATAATTATTAGGATGCTGTGTACGAAACTGCTATTTCCAATTGAAGGACGAATTTTTTCGGCGACATGTGGGACTGCCAATGGGATCGCCACTTTCACCAGGTATAACCAACATTAGTGGTGTGAAACAGAACATTGAGGAAGCCCACAAGAAGATCAGAGTCTGGTTGAGGTACGTTGACGACACCTACATAGTATGGAATCAGGGGAATACAGAACTAGACACCTTCCTTGAAGCACATCAACTGCGTTAGACCTTCCATCACTTTCACAATGGAGAAAGAAGTTCACAACGAATTTCCATTCTCAGACGTGTTGGTGAAGATGATCGGCACTGACTGGGAAACATCTGTATACCGAAAACCCACTCACACATTACAGTATCTGAATCACGAATCCAACCACCATCAATCGACTGAAAAAGAATCATCAACACTCTAGTAGACCGTGCTTTCGGGCTCTGAAATACGATGGAGGGTATCGAGAAGAAACTGGCTTCATCAAAAATAATCTTTAACGGAATGGTTACCCCAAAGTGATGGTGAAACAGTCTTTGGCTAGAAGAAAACAAAAGCCTCACAAGGAAGAGAAGCCGCCACAACCAATACTTGTACTTCCCTAAATCAGAGGATTATCGGAAAGGATAAGAAGGATTGGGTCCAAGTACATCATCAAAACCTACTTCAGATCCGTAGCAGCCTCACGAAAACCTGACAACCAATCGCAAACCTATTCCAAGAATTGTTGTTACCGGCTACCCTGCGAGTGCGAAAAATCATCTGTCGGTGAAACTAAGAGCTCATTGAAAGTCCGCAACATAACACGAAGTGGTCCTAAGCTGATATAATCTGTGGAGAAACACTTTTCAGGAGGAAATTCAAATAAGCCGCATATATGTTGTTCAACAACGCATTCGAAAGATAGCGTAGAAATACGCAACATATAGAAACATAATCAAGCGGTAAACGGCCAACTCCCAACTCCTGCCAAACGGTTAGCTTCCGCTAAACCGGTAAAGCGGATAGAGGGAAGAGGGGATAGAAAGCACTAGAATGTTCTTTAAATAGGGTTATCTCGGAGGAATAAGTACAGTCATCACCCGAAGACAATTGTGGATACTAACAATCGAAACGTCGTGAAGTAACTTGGTTTTAAACCTTCCAATTTTTATTTCAATAGTTGCTTTTATTTTATTGTAATTTCATTTAATGTTTATTTGATTATTATAATTGATTTTATTGATTTCAGACAATGGAAATCCAAACTAGTGAAATTCAGCGCATTTCAAGATCGAGACATTCCGTCATTCACTTAGCGGTTTGGTATTTTACACTTGCTCGCTGAGCAGACGGTTGTCGTATTTCGTTCAGACAGAACGAGAAACCAGTGGTGCAAGGATGCATTGCAGTGCTGATTTCAACACTTTGACAGCAAGATGCACGGTGTACTCGACTCGGGGCACTCATGTTTATAATGAAGAGTCAAATAAGTCAGTAACTTGTATTTATTGTATTTATAAATTTTGCACCGATTAAAGAAATTCATCGTAAAATATTCATTCTTTAGTGGTCAACGTTTCAAAAAACAATCTTCTTCGTTTTCAAAACCCGAAACCCACTTTGAAATTTCCGCTCCTGTTGTATATTTTTTTAGATTTTCTGCATTGCGTTTTGTAGCGTCCCTGTGTATGATATTTGTTTCAACTCAATTTTAACTGGAAAAGACAATGATTCCAATATAAATGAAATAATTATATTTCATTCAATATTATTGTTAATTGTATGTGAATAAAACTTCTGTGCATGATTTGCATATATGTTTGAAGAGTTTTAAATGATTTATTCACTTCGTTTTTTTAGAAATCCTTTTATTCGTGTTAGGAATCACACGTTGAAAGGTAAGACCTCGTTAGTCCTTAGCTCGCACAAGTTTCGTCTTCTGAGGGTTGTCGTTCGTAGGGAGGCCACAGCTGGTTAACGGAAAAACAGATTTTTTTTTTAACAGATATTCATTGACAAGTAGTGTCTATCAAATTACAATTAGAAAATAATAATGGTGATTCGGTCTCCGACCAGGTATTTTTCACAGTTTTTCACAGTCGCGACATGGCCATTCGTAGTCGCGAATAGCCATAGGTGGCTAGGTGGCTCGAAAAGTGATTAACACAATAACCCAGAACACAGGCAAAAACCAGTTTTCGATGCCCTTGACACCTGAAGAATTGAATGATTTTGTGACAATTCAGGTATGTGGCATTGTCATTTTCTCATGTGGTTCGGTGATGAGGAATTGAAAAATTATATAATATTCTCCTACAGAAATTTAGAATAATGGTGTTACTTTTGCGATTTTCCAAAATTTCGATATATTTCAGTCTTGACTATATTTTTTATTATCAAGAAAGTACCCTGCATTATTCAGACTGAATCGCATATATCAGAATTGAGTGACATGAAAATTGCTATAAATACATCAGAAATAAAATACAAACCGAACATCTTTTCTCATTCCTTAGTCATTTTCCTTTCCTCTAGTTAATAAAGTACATCAACAAAAAAGAGTAACTCGTGTACGTGACAGCACCCAATGATATATAGCTTCACCTAATAACATCACGTAAACAATAAAGAAAACCGTTTCGAAATCGACAAAGATATCATTTCTAAATAGGAATACAAAATGTACTGTCATCCTTTGATGCATCATAATTTCAGAATTCTTGTATTACATGATGTGTCATGAAGTCACGAGGGGAACGGACTGCAATTACACTTGTTTTCAATGGAGTAGATATATCCCGTGTTCGATCTCAACAAACTGTAATATCGAAGTGATAATGACTTATCAACTGTGTTGAATAAATACCCATTACTTTCAGTTTTGCCTCAATAACAAATCGTACTTTGTATACCATAGTGAAGGAAAATCATGATAGAATAATTCTAGAGAAATATTATTAGAGGAAATAGCTGTGAATAATGAATATTTTTGAACACAATATACAAGTTAACTAAAAAATTATTGTTTCTGGGAGTTACGGGTTTTTACCAACCTGAGATCATACATTTTTTTGAATTTTCGAATAAAAAGGGTGTAAAATACAGTTAGAGATGTAATCAACTTGTCAGTTACACTTTTTATGCGTAATTATTCGAAAGTGATTTCGCCTTGTGTTCGTTGAACGATATCGCATTTATTTTTTTTGTATATTGTTTTTTTGGATTAAAAAAAGCTGTCAAGTACTGATTTATGTTCCCAGAATTGCTTCGTTTCATACATACAGGGTGGTTACACGTTACCATAAACTTATTTGTATTATTTTTTTCTACCTACAGGGATGATCGAAAGAGTAATCAGGTATTTTTGTTGTCGTTATTGAGGAATTATCAGACATACAGGGATTTTTAGACCAGAAATCAGGTGCTTTCGTTAGATCACATTTGAGTATTCTCTATGGTACAAGGTGTCTCAAAACTGCCATTACCTACCTCACTACCCGTGGTTTTGACTTTGAATACTTGAGAATTATCGAATCCGCAATCACTGACCTTCGTTATTTTTTTTCTTTCCTTTATACAGGGGTTCTCGGAAGAGTATTGAGGTGAATTGCTCTTGATAATAATAAGTATTTTTAGGCATAGTAATAACGATTTTCTAACCAGTTATTACTTCATTACATCACCTATAAGTATATTTTCATAATACAGGGTACTTCGTAAGTATCGTTAACGTGTTCATGTTTTTATTTTTGTCTTGAAGTGATAAGTGTTTCAAAAGGCATTCACTAACCTTATTCGTTGAGGTTTTGTCCTTTGATTGTACAGGGGTTTCAGGAAGTTATTTGGGTAATTTTTTTTTTCACTTTTTCTTTCAACATACGGAGGAGTTTTGCTTTTATGCTTGGTCTTTCGATTTTTTTTGTATTGCTTTTTTCTCTTTTTTTTTCCGGGAAATCGGGAGAAATATTTTTTTTTGTTCCATCTGAGTAATATTAGTTTTCAGTGAAATATGGAAATCAACAGATTATCATCTGATGAACTTTCTTATGAATTATTAGTAAGAGGTGCGGTAAGTGATGGTTCTGTCGATGATAAACGAAAACGATTGAGAATATTTTTGAAGTTAGAGAAATTAGGTAATTTTTTGCCCAATTCAGTAGAAGAATTAGACCCAAATAATGAAATTCGAATTTGTGAATCTAAAATTGAAGATTTGAATAGTATCATGAAAAATTTTGACTTTAATAATACAGCGAATGAATATGCGAAAGTACGAACTCGGATTTTCCATCTAATTGGGCGTTTGAATCGGGTGATTTCGACAGATTTTATTGAATTGAAATGTCAAATGATAACAAGGGCCGCGGAACTCCTTGATCAATTAGAAGAGTCAATAAGATAGAACAGTTTATCAGAAGTCCTGAACCCGGAAAATCAAAGTTCAATTCTAGACCAACCTAATCCTACACTCCCAGTAATAGAACCGACTTCCAACAGAAAAATGTTGTTATTAGATGCTCCTCTTATTGATTCATTGGGAGTAGGTGAAAAAAAATCTGATCCCACTGTATCACCATGTCCAGTCGAACAGTTGGTAACAGGTGTTCAGTCTAAGGTGAATATACTGGATGTCCCCCAAGGTGAGATACAGGTTGGCCCTATTTATAAGGCAGGCCACGCCACTCCATTCAGGGAGACGGAACACAACTTGTATTCTACTTTAGGAATTGAGCGAATGGGGTTGCAAGATCTTGCCATGCCACCCGTTCATTTCAAAATGACACCACATCCGGTCACGTTGGATTTTTCACGGAGTTTCATTACGATTTCGAAATGGAATGTTCGATTCAATGGACAGGGTAGCGTAACGAATTTTATTGAAAGGATTGAAGAGCTCAGTTATGCTTGCGGGATAACAGAAAAAGAGCTTCTTCATAGCGCTGTCATCCTGTTTTCAGGAACAGCATTATCGTGGTATCGTGCAAGTCGAGATAGCGTTGATTCTTGGAGCAGCTTTAAAGCAAAGCTCCGCTCAACTTATTTGTCCTCCGAGTATGAAGAAGATGTTTGGGGTGATATTCGAAATCGAACTCAAGGGGCTGAAGAGAAAACTATAATTTTTAGTGCTCAAATGAAAAATTTGTTCAGAAAGCTTTCTCAACCTCCGAGTGAAGAAACTCAGCTGAGAATTATCAGACGTAACCTCTTACCAGCTATTCAGAATCAATTGGCCCTGTACCCTATAGGAACAATAGATGAATTAGAAAGAGCTGCTCAAGCCATTGAAGATGTGCAATTGCGTACAATGCGCATGCGCCCACCTCCCACTAATCCCAATATAGTTGCGGAACCTGAGCTTATGTATCAGAGGCCTCGCAGACCACAAGTTGGTGCCATTCAAGGGCATGCTTCGTCTAGTTCTGCTGCAGATGCTAGTCGAGAGGTATGTTGGAATTGCAGAGAGATAGGACATCGTAAACGAGACTGTACTAAAGCCTTCAAGAAGCATTGCTATAGATGTGGGAAAGCAAATGTTACCTCTCGTACATGCAATGATTGTGTCCGTTCGGGAAACGCGACTCCGAACCATCCGCGGGTCTAAGGATGAGTTCGGAGAAATTCGATCCAAAATCATATAGTGATAGTATAGTATGTATTAAACCTGTTCTTGCTTATATTTTTGCACAGTGTGAAGGCGATAACCGTCCCTATTTAGATTTAACCATTTTTGGTATACGCTTCATGGGTATTCTGGATTCAGGAGCAAATTTTAGTTTCATGAATATGAAAGGTTGGAATATTTTGAAGAATTTAGGAGTAAAATTATTATCTTCCCGCGTTGAGAATTGTACCGTTGCAAACAGTCAATCCTGTTCAGTTTTAGGCTCAGTCAGTGTTCCTATTCAATTACAAGATGAAGTTGTTGTAACGAATTTGTTGATAATTCCAAATCTTTCTCATACCTTGATTCTAGGTATAGATTTTTGGCTACAAATGGGTATAATCCCCGACTTACGGAAAAATTGTTGGTCCTTTCAGAGTTCCCCTTCAGATGTTGCTTGTGTCAATTCTTTAGTGGCTCTGGATGTACTGACAGCTTCCCAACGGAAAATTCTGAAGGAGTTAACTGAGAAGTATTTTGGATTAATGGGTAATAAGATTGGTTGTACCAATCTGACAGAACACAAAATTATTACAGAAGGAAAACCAATTAGGTTTTTCATCAGCGGTACAGAAACGTATCGATGAGGAAATTGAAATCATGCTCAGAGATGATATTATTGAGCACTCCGATTCAGCGTGGTCTTCACCGGTTCTTTTGGTGCCCAAAGGTAATGATAAATGGAGATTTTGTGTAGATTATTGGGCATTGAATCGTGTCACGAAAAAAGATGCTTATCCCATTCCTTACATTGCTACGATCCTGGATAAGTTACGCAATGCAAAATACTTGAGTTCACTCGATATTCGCTCGGCATATTGGCAAGTTCCAGTAGGTTTAGTAGTTTAGGTAGATATTAAAGAGAATTGGACCCAGAACTGTCCCTTGGGGTACACCATATTGTACTATTCGAGATTCACTGAAAATGTCTTTGATTTTCACACATTGATTCCTTTCATGGAGATAACTATCCATTGTGATGAATACCTTGGTAGAGACTTGTTGAATGTATTGATGGTACTAATAATTGTTTGTTCCAAGTTTCGTAATAATGATAAACTTTCGCTCATTCAAAGAACGTTCTTTATTTGTGTACAAAATGTCACTTCATGAATATAAAGTGATGCCATCGTTCAATTTCCGTAGTTTCAACATACGTTTCGATATGAAACATGAGTCAGTTGATTTCATTTGGAACATGATAAGAAAAGTTCTTTCTTGCAATATAAAAACTCCAGATGTTTCTAAAGGGATCCTCCAGTGCATTGAGCCGTATTTTGAGTAAGCATAAAATATTAAAGTGCCCTTGTTACACTGTTGGGAGGACTCACAAAGAGCATGACATATTCTAGCAAACTTCACGCATAACGTGTCTTTATGATCATTCAGTTTCAGGTTATTTTCAGTAGCAAGTCCAAGTAGTTTATTGTTTTGATATACAATTGATTAATGTATCATAATCAAGATGTTGAGCGTTTGATTCACTTGTTTTAAACGTTGTTATATTCGTTTTTTCAAAATTTAGGCAAAACCTATTCTGGTTACTCTACTCACATACATTTGTGTACTTGGCTTGATTTGGCATTTGAAATATTATAAGATTATAAGTGTCTGGTGGGACGGTAGCCTGGTGGGTTGATGAGGGTGGTTTGCTTCACTCACTCAATCCACCGCTGTATGAACCGGTGATTCGAGCCACAAGGTCGGACAATCGTTTTTCCACTTTCTATTGTCCAATCTGTGTTAGGAGTCACACGTGAGAAGGTAAGACCTCGTTGGTCCTCAGCTCGCACAAGTTTCGACTGTTGAGAGTTGTTGTTCGTAGGGGGGCGAGGCGTCAGCTGGTTAACAGAAAAACAGATTTTAACAGATTTAACATATTAGTATCTTCAACATAGGCATCAAGTTTACTCACATGTTCCAGTGAATCAAATATATACTCTGACCTAAAATTGACTACAAAGTTCAGTTTTAGGATCAATAGGTTTCAAAGCTGAAAAGAAATTGTTACATTTCACCTACTGATATATGGCATATATGGCATGTACGAGGCAAACCAATCAAGTGCGATATTCTTATCTCTCTGATTTTTATGAGAAGATAATATTATTTAATCAATCTAATGCCTTAGAGAAAACAACCCTAAATCTGTAAGTTTGTTATCGAGTTCTTTCAAATCCATGTTGGCAATCAGACAATCTATCATTGCTAATGGAAATGTTCAGAATGTTGTCATTCCCAATTGGTTCAAAAACCTTACCAATATTCATACAAGTTATTGCTCTATAGTTTTTTCATCACCTTCTTGAGGGACATATTCTCAGTAGAATTAAAAAATTCTTTATCTCATGTATGTGAAATATTTATTCATATTTATGCAATTGAAATCGTGACAATGATGCTATTGGGTGCTACATGATTGCCAAAGAATTTGATTACATTTCTGAGTCAAAACTCAATAAAATGCATGAAATGATGTACGACGTAGTGAAGGATAGTGAAGGAAGATAGAAAAGAAACTGCCTTTCGAGTTAGAGAAGGAAGTACGTAATTCACAAAAACGAATATAAAACCTTCGAAGAATGGAGGAAGGTCGGATTATTCGATGTTGAAGTCGACTACACTCGAACTAGTGCACAAACGTTGTGATATTCCGAAGTAATTGTGTATTCAATAATGAAATGTTGAGAACCAAAAAACCGAATATTCACAGATATAGAAAACTGAATATGTTGCTGTAAAAATTATTTGACAGCTAACAACACAAGGAATCCAAGATATTCGAGTTCAGATTTTCGAAAGAAGCGTCAAGTGAGGTATCTTTCAGAATTGTAGCTCACCACTTGTTCAATTTTGTGTCTATAATTCTATGTTGTAGTAATCAGAAGACCTCTACAAGTTAAACTTAGAAATTTGGTTATGATTGATAGAGTCATTGTAACCCCTCCACGTAAAAAGATTGATGGTGTTTATTGGTAGAGGTCAATCACAATTATTAAAAAGATAGCAGATAATCATGAAAAGATGCTGTTTCGTTGTTCACTTGACAGTAGATAATCCTAACTTTGAGCATACAGAAAATATACTCAGCACTTAACATCAATTTACCAGGGTGGTAGCAGAAGTACCCGGCCTGACCTAGAGATGGCGATAGTTGTTTGAAAATAGCACTGTATTAGAAAGTATACGATCTACAGAGTTTCAAGTTTGAAGACGCTGCGTTGTTTATTATTTGTTTAGCTGTCATCAATAGTGAACGTTTTCGGTATATTTGTGAAAATAGAGAAAATTTGTCATCGTTATGTGGTAAATACTTTCATTTGAAAGGTTTCAGCCTCACCAAGATGAAAGCTGCACTGGATTCGATTCTGGTTGAGTCTGCTCCTTCGTTTACATTAGTAAATACTGGGTAGCACAGTTCAAACGAGACCGTACGAGCTGCTAAGACCAGCATCGCAGTGGTCGACCAAATGAAATGACAACTCCTGAAACGGTGGAGAACATCTACAAAGCGGTACTGAATGATCGTCGACTGAAAGTGCGCGAGCTAGCAGACTTAAAAGGCATTTCAAAAATTAAAAACCGTGTCGTGAAAATGTTTCAATTGAGTGTTTAGCGAAGTTTCACAGCAACAAAGCAGAAATCTTGCGACGTTCCATAACTATGGATGAAACATGGGTCCATCACTTCACACCTGAGACAAAAGAACAATAACAATGTTCTCAAAAGAAAGAACCGACTTCAAAGAAAGCGAAGACCGTTTCATCTGCAGGCAAGGTCATGGCATCAGTTTTTTTGAGATGCGCGTGGGATAGTTTTCATTGACGTAAAAAAATAAAACTATCAAAGGCGAGTATTATGCCAACTTATTGCAACGTATGCAACGTCACAAATCCATTATTGCAATGACCAAAATTAACGAATTGAAGTTCGAATTGCTACCTCATGCACCCTATTGGCCAGATTTAGCCCCCTCGGATCATTT
>WOGL01000201.1:0-17464 GCA_015342145.1 Leptinotarsa rubiginosa | reverse complement strand
TAACGCTAAGATAAAAGTGTACCTACGTAAGTAAATAATAATACGCAAGTAAATAATGAATTAAATATCAACATTTTGATTAATATACAATTGTCCAATGAGGAAGACAATAAATTTGTTGACTTGACCAACAAAACCAGCGAGACAACTCATTGTAGTTCTAATTTTTCAACAACACGCGAAACATCCAGTCGCGGTTTTAAAAAAAAGTGGGGAAGTAAAAGTAGGAAAGGAAAACTCTCTTGTTGGCCAAAAATAGCGTAGCGCGACAGAAAAAGCTCTGTAAAAGAGGTTAAGGGTTTTACAAAAACCGCCACACATGTTTCGCTTCCTCAAGTGAGAACTTGCAGAGAACTTTACAGCCTACAAACTTTTTCCGATTCATTTTTCCGGTAGCTCTCACCATTCAAGAGATATACGCAAAAAAACGAAAATTGTGACCTTTGACCTCGAATATAAAACAACGCATAAATTTGTGCAATTTCAGCCCTTTCTTTCGCCTATTTTATCTGGACTACAATGTCATCATTCTCGCTGAAGGAAATTTCATGTGGCGGTTTGTGTAAAAATCTGACAGTGAATTGTATTAGTTAGTGTTAATATGAATTTTCGTCAATTATTGGCGTGTTATATCCAATTATAAAAGTGATACACTTCGAAATAAACTGTTTATTTAGCATAAATTCATTCATATCCATCACATTTTTATTCAATAACAATTAAATGGGTGATTTGTGTGAAGTAAACACATTCTTTTGATAAGTCATAACAAGTATTTCTATTATTGAGACAAAATAAATTTCATTATAAATGTTATTTATTTGGGACAACACATATTTTCATATAATATTATTTTATTTGCCAAAGTGGGTTCAAATTAAAAAAATCAAAGGATTTTTTTGATTATTTCGAGAACAATTCTCAATTGAGAACTAAGTATTACCTGAATCACGGAATGTAAATTAAATGATACTTAGTCATGAACGTAAAAAAAATGTTGACTTGAAAAGTGAGACCGTTAAATTGGCAACGATCTAGATTTCCTATTAGAACATGAGGCGCCACTGTGTCTAAGTCAGTCGCATGCGTATCCATAGTAACCCAGTGTAAATATGGTTCAATTCAAGCAGTTTAGTTTAAGGAATCATATTATCATTTTCAAATCAGTTGAAATACCTATGTGATTATTAGAGTCTTTTCATAAATTCGTTGAACACAATTGCTGGATACTCGTATATTTCTTATCTTTCCGACAAAAGTACTGGTTTACTTATAACAGATAATTGTTGTTCGTGAATTCTTTCAAGCTGCTACAAGGCTGTGTAGAATGGGGGTTGCCGAAGGAAAAACAATCAAAGCGACCGTTAAGGTATAACAAACACATCATATTTATGAAGCTATAAATATTTAACCTATCAAAACATCACTCACCAATCAATTCCTTATCGTATCATTACAGCGGCCACATTTTCACTGGATCCCACCAAACAATAAACACTAGAAACAAACACCGAGCATAGGTTAGTAAAATACACGTGCGAACGAAAATCAAATACTGGACGACACGCCTCCCAACTTACACGAGGTCTAGCCAAACACTAAACTAAAACTAAACTTCTTTTCAATCTTTTCCCATGGCATTAAATGTCTGTATACGATTCGCACTAACAAATGACAGCGGAACAGCACGGGATTCCAGCCAGTGTGTACAATTACTGACTTTTACCTGTTCTTCGAGGTCGGGATAGGATGGATATGGATAGATCAATTATTAGCGATCGGGGCATTTGTTTGTATTATAGATTAAATAGCTATTTAACCATTCTCGCTTTTACGCTTTCAGTGCGGCTCGACTCTCTCCTTTCTCCGTGAAATGACGTTCACTACGAGAGACGAGGGGCTAGGAGGCCTTGCGCTCATTGATGAACCGATACTCGTAAAAGGATACCACTTTTTTGTGGCCAGTCAGGTACGGAGTGGTCATTGGGAGATGGGTTACCAGATTTTCGAGATGTATTCATACATAATATAGGTAATTTAATAATAGTCAGGGTCGGACTGAATATTGGAGTGGTCAAAAGAAATAGCGATATCAGGCTTCCCGCGATTTTGAAAAGATGGAAATTTCATTACTTGATTACATCCATGTTATGAGGTACACCAACATAAACATTTAGTGTGAATGGCAAATGCACCAAAAACTATGGAGAATATTGAAAATGTTGTTGAATGTGTATTATATAAATACTGCTGTTGAGTAGCTGCCTAGTGGAAATTTTACAATGAAGTGTTAATTGAATAAGATATGAATTTTCATCAAGAGTATACCAATTCCATAACATATATACCTACTCATGGGTTAGATTTGAATTGTTTTATTAATTAACTTGACAAATCGCATAGAGTAGATTCAGAATACATTCGAACGATTATTTGTGTATTTTCAAAATTTAACATGGTTAAATAAAAATTGTATTTTTCTTTTTCCTGTTCTACTTGTAGAGAATGTCAAAAGGACCAAAAAATCTATTATATAATCGATTATACTTGGAAACCTTCCGACTTGTAGATTTCTTCCAAGTTTACGAAAGATACAACACTATCATGGGTATATTTTCCTCTGTCTTTTCTTGATATCCATTGCAAAAATTTTGTTCGCTTCACTAGTTTGTACTGTTCCTTTGTTGGATGTTTGTCATATGTTTCTGGACATAATTCGGATTAGTACATACATGGGATCGTATCGTTCAAATGCCAATAATTTTTTTTTATGAACTGAAAAATTCTTACTTAAGTTTCAAAGATTTCACGTCACATCAAAATGCTTTCTAGAAGTTGTTGACGTCACAAGTCGGGCCTGCGTTGTTACACATCATAACTAGTAAAAAAGTTATATGTCTGTTCAAAAATGGGTGAATTTTCATTTTTCTAAAAAAATATTTATTTATTCGCCAATTTCTATTTTGTCCCTTTCAAAGTATTCAGTCTCAGATAAAATACACTTGTTCCAGAGTTTTTTCCAATCGTCGAAGCAGTTCTGATATGCACTTTTAGGTACCTATGTCATTGAGCTCTCTCAGCGATTCGATTTTATCTCCTCAATCGTCATGAAACGCCGTCCTTTCGTAGGTCTCGCCAATCTTTGGAACAGGAAAAGTCACAGGGGGCCAAATCTGGTGAAAATGGTGGCTGAGGCATTATTACGGTGATGTTTTTGGCCAAAAAATTAAGAACAAGCAGTGACGAGTAAGTAGGTGCATTATTGTGATGCAACATCCATGAATTGTTTTTCCACAATACAGGACGTTTTCTTCGTAATGCTTCTCGCAAGATGCACATAACTTTAAGATAAGATTCCTTATTGGCAGTACAACAATGTGAAAGAACTACTGATGCACTACACCACCGTCATCGAAAAAAACAGTGGATAAAACCTTGACATTTGATCGAATTTGGCGTGTATATTTTTTGGTTTTGGCTCTCCTGGGCTCTTCCATTGGGTCGAGAAGTCCATTGGACTAGAGAAGTCGAGTGTTGCTCAATATGTCATTTAGAACAATCACAGAATAAGTGAGAAATGCTTGGAACTGTTGAGACCGGTAAATGACAACAAATTTTTAGATGCCTTCGAAAGTTTAGAAATAAAAAAATGTGGAATGAGTTCAATGAACGCTGACAAAGGTCCCATATCTAACAGCCCTCTTTTCGCAGTTTTCGCACTAGGCACTAGGAATTGATTTAATGACCCACATTATATAAGGTAAAGGTTCGTCTAGTTACATATAAAAACATTAGCATAGTCAGTAGAAGAATGGTATTAATAAAAACAAAAAAGTGACATTTGTATACGAAGGTGATACATTTCTGTGAGGCTTTCGTGAAGTTAGGTCAATCATAAAGGAATGAATGACCATAAACCCAAATTCTTGGGTAGTGAATCGTTTGACGTTTACCATCCCATTAACAAACTAATTTATACAGCAAGTCAGTATTAAATAACCTTTTCGATATAAAAAACTTCTCTTACAAAATCCATACAGAAATTGGTCACATTTCCAAAAATGATTTTTTTTTACTTTCATGTTCCATTGAGTTAGGAAATACCCCAATCGTAGTTACTGTCTGAAATAATGAAAGCCGTACAAAAATTTTTGGCAAATTACCATATAACTTGTTATATTGTGGTCAATTATCCAAGATTTTCACGTGCACTACGCACAACCAACAGAACTATCATTTTTCTTCAAGAGGTATCAAATGCCTCCCCACAAATTTATCATGGACTCGCGGTCACCCCAGTTTTTCGTTGTATCGTCAACTGAGAAGAATGCAAGTGTAATCGGTTGAAATATGTGAAAATTCATGTTTTCGAAGTTTTGCTGAGTAAATAATTTGAGTGTAGCATAATTTGATGAAACCCCGAAATCGTAGGTCAGCAAATGCAATTGTCAAAGGTTACTAAGCTGGTGGGTTTTTCTGTTTTCGTATCGCATAGTGATAAAACGAGTATACCAATTGAATGAAGCCTAAAAAAGCTAATTTACAACAAAACACGTTTTACTGTACTATATGAAAATATAGAAATAATGTCCATCAAAAGACAGTGCCTAATAATAACTACATTTAGCGGTAAATTGGAGCACTGGTGGTGTAGCAGACTCACATTTCAAAAATATTGTGTTTGAATGTCTTCAACAAGATATTTCACTTGCACTCATGTTCGAGTTGTGGGTGGATTTATTCTGCTAGGTAACATGGCTAATGGAAATAAGCATAGCTGATATGCTTCCTAGGGGGCTCGGGAAGTTATTCACATAACATACCGAGAACACAAAGATAATGACCATAGTTGTCGATGGCAAAGAATTAACACGGTATTAGCTTTTAACGTGCGATTCCTAGCGCCAGTTTTATTTAGATACAATAGTATCTACAATAAAAAAAAAATCGAAATGAAATCTCGAAACATTCATCTCTCCTAATGTCACCTATAGACAGGTTTCGAGGTATTACCTCTCATCAGTTCAGGAAAGATCCGATGCAAATAGCAGTGTGCCTAGGACTTAACTGACTTCAACGCGGTTCGACTGTATGTATGAAACCTTCGTTTCACAAAAGCGAAGGCAGGTGAGAAATATCCCATATTCCAACACTCGGAATCTTGCATAAATGTCTATGCGATATAATTCAATGTCAAGCGTGGAATTAGCCGGGAGAGTAGTTGTGTTCCAGCAGGCATTTGCCAGATCCTACTATGTAGGAACATTGGGAGAGAATAATGTTTCGAGATTTCATTTCCAAACATTCATTTTCTTATATGTATGTATGTCTCCTCAATACAGTAATTATACATATTTGATTTTTGTTACAAGAGATAATGTTGATACACTTCAATTCTAAGGAAATAAAGAGACTCACTTGGTGCAAATAAACTGTCCAAGTGGTAGAATCGAGTTGGACTACACATACTTTGGAAGACAAATTACAAAAACAAATTTATGGATTAGACTACTGGATTTGTTTTGTCCCTTCATGATAAACCTGTAACTCTAGTTGAAATTTAGGTACCTTGTAAGTTCCCAATGCATTGAGTCAGACCAATTTTTTGTCTGTAAGAAACAAAGTGATCTGTCAGTTTTATTTACTCATCAAGTTAGCAAAGGGTAAACATTTACTTTTCTGGGGCAAAACTAGCAAACATATCTCTCATGAAAATTGTGACTGTGTACAATGATGATAGTTTTTCTCAGTAATTGAGAACTCACGTCAACTACTCCAGTGGCGGTGGAGCATGAGTGAAAGTTGTTGAAACAAATTATGTTTCAAGTATTTTCATGTCATACTAAAATACATGAGGTTATTTTGGCTGATCATTTCAACTAAAAAAAAATAATAGTTGAAAACATTTCCAAATACAAGCTTTCACACACAAACACTAAAAAAATCAACTTAAAATTGAAGTAAATCCATCAGTTCATTACATTACAGTTAAGAACTGCAAAATAACTATTCAAGTTTTAATACTTTCTCAACATCCAAATCGACTATAGATTATAAGGTACACATCTTCAAATCAAGACTGAAGCAACTTCTTCTGTCAAAGAACTGCTACAGTATTAATGACTTTTATCTGTAATCCAATGCTATATGTGTGTATAGGAAAGAATTATTTATCATTATATTTATGTGGTATACATCTGTGTATGTTATATATTTTTTTACACATTTTTGATTTTATAACTTTGTGACATTATCTCTTCAGTAAAGTTTTTTATTTCTTTTCAATATTGTACATTGACGTTTTCCTCTTTTTCATTTGTACTTCTGCTCCTGTGGTTATACAAATCAATCTGAGTAAATAAAAAGATTATTATTATTATTAATACACAAGTCTTCTTTACCAGAAAGTTGCAGAGGTTCACCTAGAGATTGAAAGTTTTTCTTGTGAGTAAAATTCAGTATCCTCTTTTATATATAATTAAGTGTAATATTCTTGTGTATGACATCTATTTCATTTATTTAGGAATGTTTGGTGTGCAAAGTGAATTAGAAAAAGTTATATCCATTTAAAGAAAAGGGAATTGAAAACATTCTGTTTTTTACCACTTTAATTTGTAACTTACGTTACTGCAGTTTCGTCCTATAAGGACATTTTCAAACTTATACAGTTTAATGTTAAGCCGTTTTACTATGTGGTAGGAAATCATAATGAACAAAAGAGAATTGAAAACTTTCTCTGATTTTTACACTTTGATTTGTAACTAACGTTACTGCAGTTTCGTCCTATAAGGACATTTTCAAACTTATACAGTTTAATGTAGAAAATGTCCTTATAGGACGAAACTGCAGTAATGTTAAGTTACAAATAAAAGTGGTAAAAAACATAGAAAGTTTTCAATTCTCGTTTCTTCATTATGATTTCCTACCACATAGTAACGGCTACATCCATCAATTTATATCCATTTAATTTAATGTTCATAATCGAAAGTTGTTTCAGATGGATTTTTTCTTTCTTTCATTACATGGAAGATCACTGCTGTCTATATTTGGATGGAGTAGAAAACAAAATCTTTCCAAAAACTAATTTCTCCTAAAAAATACACAAGTCTTCAAATACTTTCATTTTTACCGCACTTTTATTTATCTTTATAATGATTTGTTTATTCAGAACTCTTCTGTTACAGAAAGTTAGTCCTTTTCACCTTTACCCTTCATAGAATTTCATTTCGATAACCGGTTATTGTTTTTGTCTTTCACTGGGAAAATAAAGCTTGTCTATCTCCCATGGTGTTATTATAGAACTGTTGTATAAAAGTTGCAGGATTTCAGCCCTCTGAATGTGGCTGATACACATTTAGAGATCTGTTGATACATTTTTCGAAGAATTTGACTAAGTTATTGAAGAGGGTTATAGTTTTCAATGATTTATTGCCCCTTTTGAAGACTGGTATGGTAACATAGCATTTCTTGTACCTACAGTAGTTTAGGAACTCACGAAAAACTAAAATTATTCATGATGAGTCAAATACCTCAAAAACAAAAGTCACAAATTTTACTAATAGGTTTTATTAAAAATTAAACAGATAATATATTGGACTACAAAATATTTTAGTAACTATTTTCATAATTCTAAACAATATAGTCATAAATAACGGGTACATTATTGTTTAATAATTTTTTATACAAAGGCTTGAAAAATATATATAAGTAGCTAATAAATATATTTACAGTTATTTCTGTGCAGTTAAATTTCAAAGATAATAAATAACAAAGATTAGACACCCACATAAAATAAAAAATCCAATTCAGCACCTAGAAAATCATCAACATTGTGCAAGTACTTGGGATATACATTAAAAATATCTGAGTTATAACAGTTTTATACCCTCACATAAGCAAACATTAACCAATGTTACTTCATACAAAAACTTATCAAAAACTTGAACTAGATGAACATAACATAAGGTGCACAAGTGCAAAGTGACTGTTTTTATTTGTTAGTTCAGACTTATGGATTAACAAAACATGATTTCGAGAATTAAATTGGAGGTAAAGCCCAGAGCGTCGCCGTTTTATCAGCCGAAGTAGACAGAAACGAAAATTCTGATGGATGCCAACGACCAGAAATACATTTGTCCTGATGCTGGGCAACAACTACACTAGGTAGAGGAAGAGTTAGATCTCCTGTAAACAAAAACAAGATGTAATAAGAAATAAAGTTGTTTGGAATATGAAAAAAAAAATCATCAGGGATTGTAATTGATTTGCTACCAAACTACCTGTCCAGCCTAACTTTTTAAGTCTTTCATAACTTGATTTGGATTTGATCTTTTTGAATACAAAATTTCACTCCATACTTAAAACTAATAAAACATTTCAGTGAAGTAAAAATTTAAAATTTGATAACAATTTTTTCCCGATTTAAATCATATTATGCCGTTAATCATTGCATTCTCAATCAAAAATGTTATACAAAACAGGATGTACTTTTTTACTGACCATATAAAAAAATAAAGTTGATAATTTTATCAAAACAAAATGCAGTCTTGGGACAAGAGAAAATGTTGCAGATCATGAAATTAAATGTTTCAAATATGATATTTCAGATTTTATTAACAGCATGTTGATTACACTGAAATAGCGCAAATTTTCTCTAATTTGACCATCCACCTATTTTTCTTTTTTCTTTTGTTACGGAGATATATGAGAATTCAAAATTTTGAAATTCTATTTTGTGAAGTATCGTCCTCATTTGCAGGTATATTGTAAATGTTTCAATACACTGTCGAAGCAACTTTTATTGGACTATCAGAATATGATAGAATAATTTCCAAACAGGGTCTTTCTCGTCCAGTAGCTTCCTCAACTTGTGAAATTTTAAATACGGACCTGTATTTTTTGTAAAAAATTTTGTAAATTATTCATAAAATTGACGAAAATAAAAGTCCCCAGAAATAAAACACAAATACCAAATTTATTTTTTCAGTATCCCCCAAACTGAGAACTTGTTGGAACTTCTATTATTAGTTTCGATAATATGACCTTTTCTCAGGAATTTTCAATGAACTTTGAATTTGGAAAGATAAATTCATTTACAGTCATTGTAGATGTCGAATTGACAAAACTTAAAAAAAGACAAGTTGCCAACATTCGCTAGATTAACGAGTTCCTTCTTAAATCTTCTCAACAGTGGAATTCAAAATATGCATTCAAAATCATTTTAAAAGAAATACTGTAATTCACAGTACATTATGTCAGAACTAATCGGCCTAGTAAGATTGATTGATTGCTTCTATTCCCGCTATGTTAGTTAATAATGAGTAATTTGACGTTTGGTTCAATAAGTGCTTTTTTGGCGAAGCAAAAACAACATTATATTTAACAATATAATGGATGATTTGTATTTTGAATGTATTGTATAGAAAATTGAGAAAAATTCAAAAAACAAATTTTTTATGAAAACTAATTAAAATTACGTATCTTGAAAAAAACACGAGGAATGATTGAATGTGGAAAAAACATTCTTTTATTGTCCTAATTGGTATAAAAATCCACATCGATCTCCAAGTAAGAAATCTCTTTCTGCCTTTCTCTGCTGCTATAACAGCAAGTAAGCAACTAGAAGGAATTAAAAGCCAAAAGTTGTGATTCAGAAGTTGATGATAAAGCTTAGCATTGCAAAAGACCATACCGACTTTGATGTTGATGTTGGATTTCTGTCCTCTATAATACAGCAATAACATTCAACAAATTATTAAGCTACGGTTCAATCAGTTTCGACTTATGCATTGACACTTCGAAGAAAGTAGGATTGAGCCTTGCTGAGGGAGCTTTCCTGGGATGAAAACGTATTATAAGGAGTATGATGGAAATTCATTATTTAGATTATTGTTCCTTTTAAAAAAATCCAGAATTTTGCCACTTCTCTGTAGATATAAAAAAATGGACTGATACGGAAATAACAAAATGACAATGTTTTTTCCTCGTGCTCTGAGAAAACCTAGACGTAGAACAACTTTACATAAAAGAAGAGCTGAATATACAGCAATAAAAATATTGAATGCACTTGTAAACGAAAATAAATTGATTAAAAATATACGTAACTACAAAAGTAAGGTTATAAGGTTAAAGATTTTTTTGAATGATCACTGTTTTTGATCTTTCGGCGAATTCTTCAGCAGAACCAGTGCTCAAATTCATAACCTTAACTTTTTATAATTGACATGATATGTATATATTATACTTGGATTGTTTATTTATTTGGGTATATTGTCAATTCAAGTGTCTGTAAGGCTATTTTAGATCATGACAATGTCAATATCTGTTGTAAGATTATTTGAGGAAATAAAATAAATTGAGGTTGTAGCAAATTGTGAAACTTTTGATTAACTAGGTCGATAAAAAAAATAATTCTTACCTTGTAAATCTGTCAAAACCAATTTATTATCGTAACCAGCCGACAGCAAATAGTACGCAGATGGAGAAAATCTGATGGATCTGACATCTGAAGAGTGTGGTTTGAAACATTGCACATTTCTTCCGCCTCTAATATCATATAGCACACAAGAACTATCTTCGTGTCCCGATACCAGCAGTCTTCCAGATGGATCCACACAAAGACTAGCCACTGGCGAGCCTTGCCTAGTTCCAGGCACGGTGATGGGCGTTACCATATTCACGCAGCCTCTAGTTCGCAGATCCCAGAAACGAACAGTCTTGTCGTGCGAGCCGCTCACGAACATAGCGCCGCCCCATGTGTACAAAGATAGAATATGCCCTACAAAAAAATTTAAAAAAATACATTGGATTATATATGAGCGCATACAGTTTTCCTTTATGCAGTATTTGGCCTAATACATATATTGTATGTACTCTAATGACAAAATTCTGTGCAAATAAAAATCTCTGTGATAATACAAAATCATTTTCAGTTCAGCCATAAAAGGCAGTGTTTGAATCTTCAATATTATTTTTTCAATTAAGTACTATTAAGGAAAGATAGAGGAAAACATTCAACATCCCCAAAATTCTGAACAGTATATCACAGACATTCCGTCTGCTAATATCTATGATTATGATACCACAATAGTGATTACATACCTGTATGACCACTCAAAGCTTGAAAGGGTGTACCAGTAGCACAATCCGTGACATATATTTTACAGTCACCAGCACCACCACTGATGAGCAGGCTGGATTTGTTGGAAGTATCTTCAAGAAAACAAATATCTCTAATGGTGCCATCATGCATGGTGAGTTCGATTTCCTCGCCTTCCAGATTAGATGTGTCCGTGTTGAACCTCATCAGTTTCACAGTCTTATCATTGGAACCAGTTGCCATCAAGTCGCCTACCGGGGACCAAGCCAAACAATATATCGATCCTTTGTGGTGTTTTGTTCTTTTGAAGAGTACCATGGGTTGGTAAGTTTGATGGTCTTCCCTGAAACAAAATTGTTATTTTTTAAAGGCAGAAGGAAAGACGTCATCCGGATTACTGATGTTTTTAAAAGTATGGAAAACCTGACGAATTGCTGATCAAGAATCTGAAGTTTAACTTTTCTGGAAGTCCCGACTTCAGTACAAACTGTGCTATCCCTACGGTATGGAGATACTCCCGAATTATCCCTTTAACATATGTGAGATTGTGTATCACCCTTCTCTTTGTAACTCGTCTCCAGTTGTAAAGCAAAATGGTAGAAATGATAGGTTTGCTATCTGTTAAATATATAGCAAGGCTCTTCAAAAGAACCGGTAGAACCAGTCCCTGAAGCTGAAAGGGTTGACATCCGTCCGGTTAACACCGCCCGTCCACGTCGTGAAAGTCTTCTTTCAAATGACACAAATATATTTTTTGCTTTACTATGACATTCTTTTGAGATCATAGGACCTTTATTCACAGATAGTTTTATCCAAGGTATGGAGGGAAGCTGTTGTGATGTTCACACCAAGGGCTGGTTGGTAGACTTTCCATAAGCGAACTAATACCGAATCCCATCAACCTCACTTTTTTCTACTGAAAACATTGGAAAAATTTATAAATTCTTATTAAAGAGGCCGTCTCCAAGGAGGCGGTTGTTTCTTCTGTGTTGGCTGGTTATCTATAATCTAATTAAGTTCCACAATAAGGGCTTCACGCCGATGACCTAGTGATTACTCTAAGGAAAAGGTAGTCTGAGGTTGGCAGCCAGTGTGACTTGGCTAAAATCCTGATTTAGTTCATTATGAATATAATATTTTGGCTTTCGATGGTCCTAAATGGTTTGAATTTTGAATGATGCCATGGTGGATAGAGCTTATGCATAACAGTTTCAAGACATCATTTGGGTTGAAATATCATATATTCTACTTTTCAATAGATGATAACTTGAGCGAATGCAAAGTCTGGAGGATGACATCCTGGATTATTCACGTTGTTCTTATTTTGATGATTTTTTGCAGTTGTTCTGTTTATTTTATAGTAATATATTCTTTTAAAAATTTCGACCAGTTACTAAACTTTCCAAAATTGATTTTGAAGCCGGGTTCAGGATCTCATTCTTGTTGGACTGAATTTATTAGTACAAATAACTCTGCAATTAAACTATATCCATCCAACAAACAAAGTAACTCGAACAAAGATAGATGCGTGATGAAAGAATGATCACCACGCACATTTGCATCAATTGAGAAATATAAACAAGACTCCTTACGCTGACCAATCAGATTAAACTTCAATTGTTTGGCGGAATTCATTTTACAGTGTCGGAGTGGTCAGTTACGTTTTAACGCCTGTGGTGTGTATATAAACAGTATTTTGAAAATTTTAAAATGTCAAGTACTGATACAGCTGAAGAAACTGCTAATTTCTGTCCCTACACTCCACCTAAAAAATTTTTCCTTACCCAGCCGCATATTATAAAAAAAAAATGAATAAATTTTCGGTGGTTCCTTAGTGCGACTCTGTATAAGCAGCCTTGTCTGGGAGATCACATGCACTGTGCATGATAATGTTTTGGGGCACTCCGTTGCTTGGATGGACAGAGTATAGAATCTATATTTCTATTGTCTCATGCAAATAAGTAATTGAATATATACCTGATATCCGCGAGTTTTGGGTAGGCACATATTCTGAGAGTTTTGGAATTTGAACCAACTGCATACAACTGACCACCAGGATGGAATTCAGCACACCTGACTGCTTGAACATCTTCCAAAGAAGTAACGGCCACGAATTTAGGTCTGCCACTGCCGCTTCCATCGCTGTTATCCAAGTCCACATTGGGTGTTGGTGTCGGCTGCAACAAAATATATATCTGAATGTTGGAATCTGTAGTTTTTCAAATTGACAACTCGTTATATTTGAATCGGTGGATACCTATTCAATTCTAAATTTTATCTTAATTCATACCTAATAAATTGTTTCAAAGTTCACACGACACTTAAATTAAGTTCATTTAAAAATGTACGTAATTTCTCTTACGTCAGTTACAAAAAATCGTAAGTAGGGTCAAATATTCATGAAAGGTAAGTAATATTGAAATGCCGGTTATTTTCTCAACAAAACTCATACTACAATTCCTTGTTGAAATCACTGCTTCTTAGCAATGGCATGAACACAAATCAAATCAAATGTATGTATGTTTATGGAACAGTTTTATATTATATAAACTATACCTCTCTACAATTTTTTATCAACTTGTTATTAATGTTATACAGGGTAATTCGACTAGATGCATGTAGCATAAATAAAAAAATTTTTTGCTCTCTATCTCTAGAAATAACAGCTCTAATTTTTCATTATCATAATCATGGGCTCTGGAGAGAAAATATATAGAGTTGCCCACCCTATTTCACGCTTTAAGCTTTAGGCTGAGGACACGAAAATCGCGACGGTCAAGCGATGGCGACCGCGGAGTGGCGCGGCACGGGGCGATGAGGAGAAGTAACTTGCGTGGGCACGAAACTTCGGTCGATCAGTCGCGCTGGAATAGAGCGAGCAAAATGTTGCGTCATGGTAACACAAGTTTACGTCGCAGAGAATTATTGGAGCAAAGTCTACTAATGAGAACGTAGTTAGTAGTATCACCTTGAGATGGTGTTCATTCAATAAATGAAGGAAAAAGTTATTTTGGCGAATTTTCTACCCTTTATTATGAGCTATAAGATGAACACTATTACTGTCCCATAGATGTGTTTGCAGAATTTTCTGGAAACCGTATGTGTTAGTGATAATTTTCGCGAAGAATGACCAAAAATAAAAGAGTCCCTTGGCATATTCAGTCTTTAATACTTTCGATTTTGCGCCTACATTTATATGTGAAAAAGATATGATTCAGATGAATTCCGCGTTTTTGTTTCAATTTATCCTTCTTTATATTAATAACTTCAAAAAATTGATTGAATGCTGTGCGAAAGGTGAGATAAATATTCTGAGAAGATAGTCGATGGACACAACACATATAAGAATTATTTTGAAGAAAAACATCGAATGGATTATCCATCATCAGTATTCTCCAGATTTATCGCCTATAGATGTCGAACAAAACATGTGACGACATGAATTTTCATTACCTGAAACCCTCGAGATGTCAGCTCCAAAGAAGAAAAAACTGTGAAAATTAGTTTGAACAAGGCAAGCAAAAGTTTGTTAATATTGAAGGCGAATATTTTGAAAAGCAATAAAACAGTATGAAACAAAATTATTTCTCTTTTTGTGAAAAAATACAAGGTGACAAGGTGTATGTTGATTTATTTAATAGTTATTTCAAAACAAAATTCCAATAAACGAGAAACCTGAAAGACGTGCTCTTGCACCTTTGAAGTGTGTCAGCTGCATTTTAGTGTAGTGAAATTCTTGGAATTTTCCTATCAAACGCAGTTTCTTGTAAAAGCCGATAACGGATGCATTATATTGCATTAAATCGTTGATTGAAGTTTCTTCCGTTCCCAGGCTCAATTTCAAATCATTATACTTTCTACAATACGACTATACTTATCCTGAGCAGATATTTCAGTTTCACTTTCTTTTCTTATAATATGATAAAAGTGTTACATTTGAAATTATATGTAATTCAATGCAATTTGACATTGACCATTGTGATAATTCGTCATTAAGAATAAAATAATGCAAGCCTGACTTTTGTAAAAACCAATTTTATAAATGAATAGTTGAAAATTAGTAGCTGGAATTGCATTCCAAGATATGTGTAAGTGAAGAGTTAGAATCCGAAATCTGACTTGACTTTTTTTATGAGTAAATATACAGTATTTCATGTTGATTTTATAGATATCGTTTAACTACGCAAATAAATTAGTAATTTTTTATTCTAATTTCCTGCTTTATTTCTTCACTCCTCCAGTTAGCTTCTTGGCTCTTTTGATTTAAGATACTGAACATACTTTCTTTGTTATATATAATTTATTTTGTTTGACCTCTGTCCAGAGCTATTCGAAGGTTTATTCCTATTATCTTTGTTTTGTTTTCCATCTCTAGTTTTATTTCTTTCTTGTATTCTTGAACTTACATCAGGTTGCATTAATATCAACTTGTATGCAAGAATTATTTCTTGGTTTTCATCCATTTCAATTATTAATTCTTCTTTGTTCAAATGCCCTGTTTGTATTTTGGACAGTATCAGAATGTGATCGAAATACAATTCTACGTCTCTTCCTACTCGTGTGTCTTTGATCTCTTTGCCAAATCCCTTATTGATTAATGAATAAGTTCTATTCAATACTTTTATTTTTCACTAACAGAAAATTGATTTGGAAGCACACTTGATAAAGCACGTTAAGAATCATAGTGAAAATGAATATCCCCTCAAACATGAACACGAATCACTATTACTGTTTTAGCATCTACATCTTTTTTCAGATATATCATTATAAAACTCATAGGTTAGCCATTACACGAGACCTATTCAAAAAATAAGGTGAATGTTGATTTTTCTCAAAAATGTTCATTTATTCATCAATTTATATGCTGTCCCTTCAAAGTAGTCCCCCTCAGATATAATACACTCGTACCAGCGTTTTATATAATCCTCAAAGCAGTTATGATATGCACTTTTTGGTATGTCCTTGAGTTATTTCAGCGATTCGGTTTCATCTCCTCAATCGTCGCAAAACTTCCTTCTTTCATGGGTATCTTGAATCTTGAGAACAGGAAAAAGTCTCGCAGGGGGGTAAATCTGGTGAATACGGTGGCTGAGGCATGATTACGGTGTTGATTTTGGCTGATAAATTGTGAACAAGCAATGACGAGTAAACAGGTGCATTACCACGATGCTTGATACTCGCAAGCGGTACATGACTTCAAGATAAAACGCCTTATTGACTGTACGCCCATGTGGCAAGAACTCCTGATGCACTACGCCACGGTAGTCGAAGAAAACAGTGAGCAAAAACTTGATATTTGATCGAACCTAGCGTGCTTTTTTAGTCTGGGCTCTCCTGGACTCTTCCATTGGGACGATTGGACTTTGGTTTCGATGTCATTACCATATACCCATGATTCGTCACCAGTTATGACCCTCCTAAGCAAACATGGATCGCTGTTGACCTGTTCAACAATTCTTGAACGATGCTCATGCGACTGTTTTGGTAAAAATTCAACAATTTTGAAACTAACTTCGTTGCCACACGCTTTATGCACAGCAACATCCTCAGCAACATCTCTAATAGTGGTTCGACGATTATCCATAACAATTTTTTTCACTTTTTCAACATTTTAATCGGTTGATGATGTGCTGGGACGTCCAAGGCGTCGTCATTCATATCTTCTCGACTTTTTGTGGAAAGTTTGTACCACTTGTGAACATTTTTATGAGTCAGAGTACAATCACCGTATGTCACTTAACATTTCGAGTGTTTCTGAGCAATTAATTTCTTCCATTTTCAACACAAAATTTATTTGATGCAAATTCTCTGATCCACTTCTTTCGATAGCAGGAAATCGCCGAACACGCAAAACCCATCTAACTTTTTTTGCCTCTTACCAATAAATTAAACATGCTAAACAGCTGAAACTGTGACCATATGTCGCGAGACGAGTGTACCAACATAAAAAAATCGCCAATCTAATATACGTAGTCCGCGAAATTTGAACATTCGCCTTATTTTTTGAACAGTCCTCGTACATAAACATAATTTTAAAAGAGATATAATCGATAACTTTACAGCATCGCGGATATAACAGTTACTGCCCATATTGACAACTGAAAACTTCTAGTCTCCAAAAATAACAATAGCAAGCCTATTCAATGACATTTGTATTCCAACATTTGAAAATCTATCTTATTGTAAAAAACCTGAAGCCGTGGATACGACCGAAAGCTCCAATGCGCCAGTATAACGTGGGTAGTACCTTTGAGAGAATCGCCATCGACATCGCCGGCCCGTTCCTAGAGTCCGACCATAGGAATGTTAGCCATGGACTACTTCAGTAAGTGGGCAAAAGCATATGCCCTGTCCAACCAGGAAGCT
>WOGL01000200.1:0-19362 GCA_015342145.1 Leptinotarsa rubiginosa | reverse complement strand
TTAGTTATGCATTCGTTTTATTCAATCAAAATTCTCAATTAAATCATCTCAGATTATACAGTCCACTCTATTGAAGAGTACAACACAAGTACAGAATTCTTCAAAGGTTTTGGTGTTTTCAGTCATATCAACAATATTTCATGGAAAACTTTTCCTTTATTCAATAGTTTCTCAATAGAATTTTCAACAGTTAATGATTTTTCATGACCCTCATTGAAGTGCCTGAAAAGTAGAATTTAATCTAAACTAATTCCTAGAAGCTAATGTAATTACAAGGTGACTATCATACATCATATTGTGAAAGTGAAATTTCACCTTGTCAGAAATGAACAAGTTAAGTTAGTTTTGGTTGATGACACACGATTCAAGAAGAGTTTGCAAGTTTTGATGTGTAAAAAAGTGGTTATTCTTTGGATTTATTGACTAAAAAATAAGTTTCTTGAAAGGAAAATCCGATGTTTTCCACTCATGTTTTTCCCAACAACTGGATTCTGAATATCAATAAAGGGCATCCAGACAGATGACAAAATTTTAAAATTATATTTTAAAAATGTTACACACAGAAAGTCCGCTTTGTCAGATGAACAAGTTTTGGGTTCCCAAGAGCACTACTGAATACTAGTTTTTAAAGGTTCTACCAAAGTAGATCCAAACCATGAACTTTTGGTTGTGAATCTTCTCAATATTCAGGAACTTACAAAACTGATTTAAATTTGTTTGTAGAACATGCGTATCAACTTGTCCACCAAGAAGCTACTCTGATCTCCAGAATATTTGTCAGCCTTGTCACGAAGCTTGTGAAACATGCACAGGTCCAGATCAAAGAAGTTGCCTCACCTGCTCACCAGGGCACGTTAGAGTTGTTGATCTTGATATATGCCTCCAGCAGTGTCCCGAAGGATATTATGAAAGTGAGTTACAGCTACGATAATTATGTTACTTTACAGTTAATCCTAATTAGGGGTTACTGAATGGTTGTAAACATTAGGTTAACTGAATCATTGGATGTATGAGAATGTGATGTTGATTTAATTACCAGGCTGCTTGTGCTCAGAGTAGCATGTAGTTTATTTGGACATTGTATGTACAGATAGACGATAAAGACTGGGCTCATTAACTGATTTTTAATTTCAAATAGGCTTTGGAGACGATAGATTTTGAAACTTTCCTAGGTACAACTAAAGTAAAGATACATTGTGTTTTGCTTTCAACAAATATCGTTTTTAATACACAATGTAATACATATAATGGTTGAGTGATTCGTTATTAAGGAAATAAAAAAAAATTTAATTGGCAATCTTGCAATTTTGTATTTTGCAAAATTTTTGTCTTTTCAAATTCGTGGAAAATAAGTCAAAGAAAGTTTTTATATTGATTCATGTTTGTTATAATCAACAAAGGAAAACCGACAACTTCAGTTATTTGCGAGTATCTCAAAAACGACCACTGCCAGTCATGATCTGAAAAAGATATTTAGGTATTGTTCTTTAAAATATTATACAATCTTTGTCTAATTCAACAAACCTTGCAAGTCTTGCAGTTTTTGAGATAGATATAGGGAAATCAACAAAAAAAAACGGTTTTTACAGGAAATAACAGTTCTTTTTCTAAAAACAAACCAATGAGGGCAAATAATATTTGATGCAAAATACGACCTTTGAAGGTTGCTAATTCAAATTTCATTTGCTTATTCAAAGATTATTATTCAACCATTATTTGTATGATGTTTATTAGGTAATAATTATACTATTTTACTTGTAAAAAGCAAATCACTTTAGGTCAAATATTATATTTTGAATCAAAAATGCCTTACTCACCATTCTAAATCAAAATGATTTGTTAGAAAGTATTTAAATCTGTAATTATAAATATAAGGCCATAACCAAAATAATTTTCTTTTTTTTTCAGATTTTGCTGAAAGAACTTGTATTCCCTGTCAACCAAATTGTGTGGGATGTCAAGATAGACCAGATCATTGTACAAGTTGTGACCATCACTTGTTATTGTATCAAAATAAATGCTTAGCTTTCTGTCCATCAAATACATATGAAACAGACGACTATAGGTAAGTAAAACCTCTATTTTCATACTTATAATTCATTTATACTCCTGAATACTGTTTGAGACTTTCAAATTATGTTCCTTGAAAACATAATTCGAATGGCTGATTTGAGGTTTAATCGTAACTGATATCGATCTTGAATAACATGTCTTGCAATTCTGGAATGTTTGAGATGAAAATACTAAAAAATATAGTGATACCTAGGTATATATTATGAAATTTTCAAATAATTAAAATTTCTGCTAGTCTCCGCTAGCGATAGATGTTCTTCAATATTCGTTATTGAAATAATGCTTGAATTTGAATCATTATTTTTGGCTCATAGTTTAGATTTGATACTCAGCAGTTCACATATTTCTGACATTTCGAAAGAATGTTGATCATATATACTTTCAATTTAGAACACACAGATACAAAAACAATGTACCAATATTTAACTCCACCATGAATTCTAATGATGGGGAATTACATAGTCTTCTCAATGACTCTTGACTGAAAGGTTTATTTGAGCTAATATTTTTCACTACTTTCATAATTTAAAAAACCTCAACTCCAGTTTATCTCAACCCACAATTTGAATAAATACACCTTTCCGTGATTATAAAAACTCCTTAATTCTTGACAAAGATGGGTTGTATTGAAAGTTGACCACAATGCAGGGGAAAAATTCAATTTGTTTTATTTCTTGTATTTGTTTTTGAACAAACTGAATATTTTGAACACTTTGTGTAGATAATTGACTCATGTAAGATGAAAATATACAATTCTGCATCCCAGACGTAAAGGACATCATGCCACATTTATCACATTTTACAGTAGATTCATCATGCTTTAAGGTGAAGATGTAAAAATCTGTTTTTCCATTAGCAAAATGTCGTCTCTCCCGCACGACAATCTTCAGAAGTCTAAACTTGTGCGCGCTAAGAATTAACGAAGTTTTCCTTTCAACGTACAATTCCTAACACAGGTCTGATAGTACGCAGTGAAATTCCTACAATTCGTCTTGTGGACGTTTGTCCCATTCAAATCATTCAACTCGGCCAAGTCCTGGTATCGGACATAGCGCCTTGTTAACTACTGACAGAGAACAAACTTATTTCTACATGTTCAATTGAATAATCTCATTTTGGGTTAAAATTAACCTCCGGGTACATAATTGTAGGATTATTCAAGTTGTAATCAGCATATCTGTAAAAAAAAAAGTATGTTTTCCGTTAACCAGCTGTGGCTTCCCTACGAATGACAACCCTCAGAACTTGAAACTCGTGCGAGCTAAGGATCAACGAGGTCTTACCTTTCAAATTGCAATTCCTCTACATGTAATTACCTTTCTGAGGTATTTGTTAAGATGACTCAAATGAAATAAAATAAAGTAAATACATTGGAAGTGTAAATAGTAACAATCATTAATGAACAAGTATCATGTTAGAGGTTACATTATTTTTTATATTATATGGAAATAAATTTATATTCAATTCTTCCACAGAATTATCGTTGAAACCTCTTCATATGTTTTACAGTTGTACATCTTGTCATGAATCTTGCGAAACGTGCTCTGGCAGTAACAGCTCCCAGTGCATCTCCTGTCCATACAACACCTTATGGCACGAAGGGCGCTGCATCAAGGAGTGCCCCGCCCATCATTATGCAGATGTGGAGCAAAGAGAATGCATAGAGTGCCCGCCAGGGTGCAGTGAGTGCAACAAGACTACATGCATCTCCTGTTTAGATGACTGGAAGGTTAACAATAAAGGGCGTTGTGTGTCCCAAAATAGTGATAAGTGCGATATAGGTGAGTACTAAAAAGTCATATCGATGGAGATAATGATAATAATGTACCATGTATAAACCAATTCAGGCTTGCCCCTATAACTTTTTTGTTTCTCAAAATTAACGGTTCCCCAAGAAATATTTTGAAACTTAGTGGACTGTAGTTTAATTTTTAGAAATACGTGGGAAAATACCAGAGGTTTGCACTATCTCTTACCTAATATTGTTGTTAGGTAGGTGAACCGATGAACGTCGAATTCCAATAAACAGGGGAACCTAAACAAACGGTAGAAAATTTCACTTTTCCAGAAAATTAAAACTGTTCCGATTGAGGTTTATATTGCTTCGCGAGCTCAGGGTTTTCAATCTTGGCCAATCTCCTCTGTAGACTCGCTCCTGCATTAAATCTACAGGGAGGTCAGTTGGAGTCGTAAACTCGACAATCATCTCCTCTGTAGACTCGCTCCTGAACTAAGTTTACAAGGAGGTCAGTTAGAGTCGTAAGCTCGACATCCATCTCCTCTATAGACTCAGCGTTAGAAAGAATTTTCAAGTTTACTCCATCCATAAAAGTCCCACGAATAGCTAGGGAAAAAAGGTCAATCACGGCAGAGCCCCGCATTACCGTGACAAGGCGATGCTACGATGCTTGAAGGTTCCTTAACCGGCGTCCTCACTGTGCCGCGGTTGGCTGTTGGCACTGCCAATTTGGCAAAGCCAATACGTGGCCGTTGGCATGTGCCGCTGAGCCAATGGTTTGCCAACGAAAATCGCTCTAGTGTCGGTCTCCATCAAAGNAGGCGATGCTACGACGAGAGGGCGCCCGGTATCTCGAAGGTTCCGTAGAGACAGCTGATAGGTTTCTACAAGTGCATTATAGGCTCCTTGTAGTTTTAACTTGAATATTCACTTCATAATTTTATTTTGATTTTTTAATTAGTTTTGATAAGGAATTTGTTCCCATTTCCCATACTGACATTAGATATTTAATTTTTTAATAGCTTAATGAAAAATAAATCAATTCAAAGATATATTAATGATACAATTTTTCTTATTCTCAATAAAATCACAATTATGGAAGCAAATTAAATATTTTTCAGTGATCATGGTCTCCTAGACAATTGTAAAAAGTACTTCGCAGTGTTTTCCATCCCAAAAAATGTTTTTTTGTGCAATGAATGCTGAATCCAAAAATGCTGCATGCTCCATTTAAAGTTTCAAAGTTGGGGTGATTGAAACAAAGATATTTCAGATCCAATCAATCCAAATCATGATTCCATTTGAATAATCAAAATTGCACATTAATACCAGGAGATACAGAAAAGTAATAAGGACAAACCCAGTATACCTGGTTCCAAATGACCACAAAGAATACATTTATATTCATTGAAAGATACTTAAATCAGTGAATACATTCGAGATAGGATGAATTGGTGTATACAAGCCAGTTTTCGTTACTATGTGAAGATTCAAGAAATATGCATTTATTCTTTCCTTAGATTTATAACATAAATTTACTGATTTGAATTTCCGTGAAATTCAAATCAGTAAATAACACAAGCAGGATAATTTATTAGTATCCCCAAACTGAGAACTAGTTTCAGATAAGAATCTATCAACATTGCTTTTGATATTTATACAATAATATTCATGAAATAATTACATATTTACTAATAATAACGTATTCTCTCATATGCTTTTAAAAAACAATGATTAACCTGACCAATTATATCTGGCAGACAATAATTCAAGAAACCTCTTAGAGTCAGGATAGTTGAAAAATATCCAGTTATCATGAATTATTTACACAACACAACAATCTCTAGTCTAGTCTGATATGATTTCTTCCATGGAATCTTTCCTCGAATATAACATAAATCATTAAAGATTTGAAGTGATGAAAAGGTACAAATACTTCGATTTGTTTGAAATTTTCTGTGTATATAAAAAGCATCCAAGTACTGGATAATAATCCATTTTTCACAGATTTTGTATTTTCTCTTTCAATACAACAAATGAAAATTTTAAAGTTTATAATAGTTACGAAGGAATTTGAATTGAGGGTACCAAAATAAAAGATCACTTGAAACTGGGGTGTTATTGTATGTTAACCATCCAATCAAGAACTGAATGTTAAAAGTTCTCTCAAACCACAGAATACCATCTCATTTAAGAATGGCAATTTTGAACTTTCTATGGACAAATGCCCACATATTATGAAATGAATCATAAATTGAGCGTTCGTTTTCTAGGTGTATTTATTATTGTTAGACTGAAAGATAACAAAGTTTTATAAATAATTATGTACTGTTGTCACCTAAGCTCTGAAAAAGTAGAAAATGTATCCGCAAAATATTAGCGAAAACATACATTAGTTCATTATTAATACTACTACTACTTTCATATACTTTTTCTTAATCTACATGTATGTATGTGTAAATGTTTATAATAATATAAGTATGCATGTATTATCATTGTTATTTTCTTTCAATTGATAATTGTGTAATTCTGGAAAAGTTTTCAACTTTCTGGAGTTAACATGTTTATAGGAAATGTTTTTTATAAAAATTATCTGATGTACTATTTTTTATTATGGAACAATAAACTTATTTTTATTACTATCAATCAATCTCCACTATTTCTCCTTAAAATCACACTACCCATTCAGTTTTCCAGTTTCGTTAAGGAACCTCTCATTCTTTTTTGCTTATTTTATCATGTTATTATTATTATTATTACAAATATATCTGTGATTTTCATGATGAATGAAACTTCAATTCGTTTCAAAATACTGATCATCCTCAGGACTGCATGCTTGAAATATGGAATACGATATTGTTTGCATTTCAGATCAATACTTTGACGGTGGCCTTTGCAAGCCCTGCCATTCAACCTGTGATTCTTGTGATGGACCCACAGAAAAAGCCTGCATTTCTTGTGCTAGTCCTCTCATCCTGCAGGGCACTCGTTGCGTTGGAAGGTGCGATAGGGGGTTTTATAATGAAAGAGACAGCCAGTTATGCAAACCATGTCTTCATACTTGTTCAAAGTGTCTGGCAAAGACCAACTGCACTGAGTGCCAGAGTGGACTTCAGGTAACCTCTTATAATAATTATTATCAGATTAACATGATTGTGATTGACTGAAAATAAAAAAAAATACTGTGAACTTTTCATTAATTGAAATCATGTTTTTTTTCAAGCTGCAAAGTGGTGAATGTCGAACTACATGTGCAACAGGATATTATAGTGACAAGGGCACTTGTTTGAGATGTTACATGAGTTGCAAGACTTGCAGTGGTCCCAGCCAAGAACAATGTGTTACTTGCCCAAATGGGTGGCAACTCGTCTCAGGAGAATGTCGTCCTGGTTGTCCTGAAGATTATTATAAGACAGAGTATGGATGCCAGAAATGTCATCAATCTTGCAGGAATTGTGGAGGTGAGTTCAAACAATTGCCAATATGCGTATGTGGAAAGTGAAAGTGATTGATGATGGGAAGTAATAATCTAAATTCTCTTCATTGGAAAATCTAATATTGATTTCACATAACTTTTTCCTGAGTTACTGAAAACTCTTCATAAACTGTATATAGGTATGTAAATTTGATGTGTCATCGAGTCAACAGGGCAAAAATATTCGATCTCAAACCTCAATTTGGCAGTTGCTGAGACTACAAAGCAACTAACTTTAATTTTTATCCTACCAAATACTACATCACATTTTAATAATTATCAGCGACCACTGTTGAAATCAATGGAATCTACTACTTGAGTTGGAACAAACAGATTACAATATTTTCACTTCATTCACAAGTATATTTGATTCAGTTAGGTAACAAAAGCTTGCAGAGCCATTCAAGTGAATCTAGCTTTCATATATTTAAAAACCGAATTTTTTGATATTTCATTCACCTGCCGCATATAACAATTAAATAATCTAGTTGTCGTTATTTGAATTTGTCCTTGAAAATTTCCAAACCACCTATCCATATGCCATGTTAAAGACCAAAAGAAAATTGTTACTAACTTGAATTGTTATCAAATCATTGTCATGAAAACATCTTATTGACCTTTTATTTATGCCAATATGCGATATGGTATTCTTGACTGGGGTATTTGTACCTCTTGGTCATGTTTTCATTATAGAAAAAGTTTATTTGCATCGAACCATTTTTCTGCTTTTGTCTGTGCTTCACTCGATCTATTCACAACATTGGTAGGTATGATGCTGTCGTTTTAGTTCTTTGACAATCATTTTTTATATATCTACTTCAATCAATGACCTTTATGAATATGTATTATGTGACTGTTGACGATCAAAAGTGTTCTGATAGGTTTTTTGTCTAATTTGTCGTTCTAGGTATTTCGCATATATTTAAATATATTTATTATTCACCTTCGAAACTTGTAAAATGTCTAAATCTGCATATTCATTTTTATACTGATTTTTATGTTTTTGTCAGTTGATGTAGAAAACAAACAAAGTTGAAAATAAACAAAGCAGCCTAAGGTACCTGGGATATAAATTTGTATTTTTAATTGAAATACAATCAAATGTTGCACTGAATCATGTTATATTATGTTATTAAGCTCTCATCACTTGCATCACTTTTTCCACCTTTTTCATTCGCTCCTTAAAAGCTGAACCCCATTCATAAAGTGAACCCAGTGTTGTCAAAGTTTTCTTGTTTGAAAATGAAACTTTAACAAACTCGTTTTTCATTGTAGAATGATTTGAATATAATTAAATACAAAACAAGTTTGAATCTCTCTGAAACTTGTCTATTGCTGAATAGTTTTGCTAATGAGTAAATCAACATTTTTTTACATGTACCTATATAATTACAAAATTGACTTTATATTACTCAATTTAACCTTTCACAAGTTTATATAATGTTCAACGCATATTGCCTTTATTTGAATAGCATTTTTAGGCAATCATTTTAACTCGAAATACAAGTTCTGGCAGAAACTCATTGTAGATTGAAAAGTAAATTTTTTTTCGGCCATTTGGGGCCTCCCCGTAAGTTCGGTAAAGCTTATGGTAAAGACGGGACTGAATAAGCGCAGATGTATTACATTTACTTGTTGTTAGTTCCAAGTTATAATCCTTATATGAATTTTGATTTTTTTCAAACATTATCGATAATTATTTTTACAGGCTGCAAAGTGCAAGAAGACAAAAGAAAAATAAACGTCGAAGCTCTCTTATTATCTTCACAGCCAGTGTCAACATTGCAAATTATAAATCCATTCAATGTCATCACTGGAGTGGTGGTAATAGCTTGTTTGTGTGTCATCATTTTATTCGTCATAATTTTTATAATTTTACAGGTGAGAAAACACAATTTTGTAGATGAGGGATATACTAAACGAAAAATTTATATGTAATTCATTTGTTACATAAATTCTTAGACATATAACCAAGCAACAAATGCATGGTACATCAAAGAATGATTTTCACAGGAAAATCTAGTGAGATTAGTTCCGAGACTTGCTCCAATTCAACAGTGTTTATTACTTTTTTTAATAAAAAATTCATTGTATATGACAAATTTGACTTCAACTGAATATTGTTTGACAATTCATGCTTGCCTGGTTTTTCTCAAATATTTCTCAGTAAGTAATTTCATAAGAAGTGCTGATTTTCCAGAAGTCCTTCAAAATAACCAAATTTTGAATATCTCCAACTGTTTTTGAGATATCTATTGATTCATTGTTTGGTTTTGCTAATATTTTTCATGAAAACAAACAATTTCAAAGTCTGTGCTTAACTTCACTAGCTTCGAAACTATAAAAATATTTTGGAAAATCATAAAAATGCCAAATGCCAATCAAAACATTATTTTATTTACTCCATCTGCTTGAATTTCAATTTCATTCAGTTCTAAAAATATTATAGATGATTGAACCAATTTCTGCATCATAGTAGGAGCTCTTTAGCCATGTTTCAGTTAATATAATAACATCATAATTGCAGCACAGGACAGAGTTTTTAAATTCATCAAGTCTAGTTCTTAAACCACCAACATTTTGATAATATATTTTTAACATATGGTAAGAGTCTCTTTTATCTTAGTTTTTTTATTCTTCAATTACAGGAATGCCAGCCTGAATAGACTTAAAGAAATATAATAAAACTGACCGATATTTGATGAAAATCCATTATAACATTCTAAAAACACACTTCAATGTGAGATTTCCACTTGTATTTTATAGCGAAACACGAATTTTGGAAATAATATTTTTACTGTTATTCAAAAATATTTGAACTTACAAGTAATTTAATTTTATTCTAATGTATAACATTTGTTAGGAATAACTTTACTAATATTCAACTTATTTTTTCAGAAAAATACTATTCAATCACAACAAGGACGATATAGTAAAGTGTCAATCAAGAAACCGAAGGTAACATGTAATTACAACGTTGTGTCTGTAAGTGATGGAGATTCCAGCGACTCTGATAACTCCGAAGGCAACAAATTAATCAATCCTAAACCTCAAAGGACTGCATGTTGAGACAATGAGAAGCTAGATTTAAATTGTAACTCTAGTGTAAATATTTTATAAACAAACACTGTCTTCATTGTTTTTGTTTCACACCAAAGTTGAGCGAAAATGCAGAGGAAGTCACATAATTAGTTCACCGAATGAATACTAATATTTATTGATGATGATCTCAATTGACTTTTTCTCATATAGTTGCAATAACTATACAAAATTAAGTTGACAATGCAAAGATCACATATCTTCTTTAATTTTTTATTTATCATATTCCTAGAATCTAACATTTGTTTTTATAATCGATTTTGAACTAGTCGAACTAGAATAATTATTTTGATTTTCTTATTAACAAAATTACTGAAGCATTCAAGTTATGTGTTTTCCCCTGTAGCTTGACAAGTCATATAATTATATGTAAAATAAATGTGTGTATTATCCCACAAATAAGTATATATTGTGATCAACAGGAGTTTACCATATTGTACCAAAATTATGAGTGTTTTTCCTAAAGCTACTGTAAGGTAATGAAGACAGCTCAATGTAAAAAATAATAAATTATAAGATGCGAAACTTAAGTGCTCTTGATATTTCATGTCGTAAGTATAGTTATTTTTAAATGTACACTTTGTATATAATCAAAATAGGTAATTGTTTGAATGTTATTTAACAAATTTTACCATTTATACATCCAGAGTTTATATTGTGTAATTTTTGGTGATATAAGTGGTCCAAACTATTCAGTTCATTTTGAATATATTTGATTTCGCATGTCTTCTTTGTCGCAATTGTATCAAAATTCATAAATATACTTAGAGTTTAATTTTTGTTTCCAATATCTCTAGAAGCATATGAACAATATCCATTTGATTCTTTCAGAGATCATCATAAATTCCGAACAATTTTTTTATTACTGCTTATAGTGAATTTGCAAACTGTAGATTAAATCCAACTTCCTCAACCATCGCACTTGAAATTGAGTCTCCTGTTCAATTCTTATTGAAAGACATATGAAAAACAATTGATGTTGCTGAAAACGAACAAATGTTATTGAAAATCTTCCTTCTTGTAATTAAATATTTTTGTGGTCAGACAAAACGGTAAGTTTGTTTATTTCCACCTAACAATTAGTATACCTAGATATTTCATGGTAAAACTACAAGTTTCAATAGTTAAATTAGTTTTTTCATGCTTTTTTCAAGAAATGAAAGAAGAGATGTAAGGGTAATTGATACTTTGGTTGTCAATCTTTTATTCAACTGCTAAAACTAGTAAAGTTCCCAGTTTTAATTCAGAAGAAAAACAAGTTCAACTGAAAAGCCTTTCAAGTATACCCAATTTTCAATTATAAACAAAACTACCGACTTTTCTTGAATTACCACAAATTTTAATATTTTTATACTTGTGTTTAGGATACGAACAATGATAAAAGTACATCAACTTTGAGTGAACTAGTTTGTATCCCAGCCTCGAACCAAAAAGTGTTAATTTAGATTTTATAAAGGTTTACTTTTCATATGTTCTAATTGAAATTGAGTTAGAATATTTTTAAATAAATTCATTTTAAATGTGCTCATGACTTTTATTTTCCTGGTAGTTTTCAAAGAAATTAAAATTAAAAATTCTGTTGGTATATTATATACTTCCATGATGACAGTTCTGCCAAGTATTTTAACCAATGTTTTCATTCTGTCTGATTGCTATTTGTTGTTATATTCTTTTTATTTCTGGGGTTTTACCCCTAAAATCGCAAAAGTTTTTAAAAGAAATCAAATATTTAGAGGCACATTATTGAACTGACCCCCAGAACTGTTACTGCGACTATCTGTTGAAATCTGTTTTTCCGTTAACCAGCTGTCGCCCCCGGATTGAGTGAGTGGATCAAAGCACACACATCAATCCGACCGGAAACGTCCCACCTATAGATAGATAGATTTTTATTGGACTACCTTTTGATGAAAATACATTTGTAGCAGGTCGATTTCTGTATTTGAATATGCTTACAGAAACTATGCAATTTGCAGATCAGATTTTAAATACATATAAAACAGAATACAATTAAAAAACAATTGTGTGCTATGATCAAATCATGGGAATATTGACAATTAAAACAATAAAAGTCAGAAGTTGCAGCACTAAAAGTTTTGGGTAAGTATTTCAGGTGAAATGATAGGGAACTCTTCAACGGAAGAAAAACATCATTTAAGGATAACGTTGTTCACATATTTTTTGAATTTGTTGTTTTCCAGGAATGTTATTTCCAATGACAATTTCTTATAAACTTTAAGCACTACAGGAAAATCCTTAAGACGCTCTTAGAGCGGTGCCTTTGCGAAAGTAGTGATTCACATTGGATTTGAATCGCTGGAGATTAAATCCATTTGGAAAAACGTTCTCAGAAAGTTTTCCACATAAACGCCGTTCTTTAAATGAAAGAGTTCTTGAACAGTGAAGTTCACGTCTCCTATCAGGCGGGTGGCTCTTTCCTAGATGGAATCCAGCAGCTTCAGGGTATGTTTGAGGGCGGAGCTTTATAAAGCATCAAAAGTTGCTGAGGTGTGTTTTCTGGTTCAGAACAGTGTTCCAAGCTTTTGAGAAGCAGCCTTTGCAATTCCAGCGACATGATTGTGCCAAAACATATTGGTGACCATTTTAACCCTGAACAAACTTATCGAAGTAGAAAGCGGAATTGTCTTACCTGACATTATTATATCTGGATCAGAAACATTTATCTTTTAGTAGAAAACCGATGCATGGGTTTTTGTGGCATTGAATTGAACCTGGTTACTTTCATCCCAATTCGAAATTACTTCTAGATCCTCGTTAAGATATTCAACTTCCTGCTGCAGGTGAAGATGTGCATCCGCAGCCGATATCCTGGAACCCAAATGCAATGACGAGGAAAGTGTGCTGTCAGCAAAGCAATATATTGGATTCTTGTTTTTTTCCACTGTGTCGTTGATATACAATAAAAAGAGGGTTGGAGACAATATGGATCCCTGGGGAATACCAGCGTTGATGGTCAAAGTCTTCGAGAGATATCCATCGACGGCCACTTGCAGGAACGTTCTTTCAGAAAGCTGAAGAGCCATACACAAAAATGATCTGACAAGCCGTAGCATCGAAGTTTGTCCAGCAAACCATCATGCCACATACGGTCAAAGGCCTTAGAAATATCAAGTGCAACAGCTCTTGACTCTCCATGTTTCTCGATTGATAATCCAAATATGGGTGACATACGATAGAAGGTCGCCTGTTGATCTTTGTTTCCGAAAGCCATATTGATTATCGCTTAAGATGTTGAAGTCTTCCAAATATTTGAGGATATGGTGATTTACGACTTTCGCCATGATTTTTGATATCACTGATAGCAATGCGACTGGTCTATACTTATTTGGAAGAGTTTCCTGCCTTTTTTGGGAATAGGCTAAACGCGAGCAATCTTACAACAAGAAGTAAAAATCCCTTTCTTGTAAGACAGGTTGAAAAGTCTGCAAAATACTGGTGCGAGTTCATTTGCGCACTTTTTAAGTACGATGACGGGCACTTCATTAGGACCAGAAGCCTTGTTGATATTGACCTGTTGAAACACCGAGAATCTTAGTTTGGGAGGTCTTATTTTCCCAGAAGACCTTGTGGCATGATTGGTAGAAAAACTTATTATTTTCTTGTGAATATCCACGGTAGTTTGATGAATATAGATTAAGGGTAATATCCTGTATTTTATGAACAAATCTGACAATGAGCACAATAGTCTGCACCACATAGGATTCTCACTGCCATCTTTTGAAAACGAAAAACTATAAGAGATTGGGCAGAGTTACCCCAAAAGACTGCGCCATATTTCAGATGTGAATGAAAAGTTGAATGGTACAATGTTAGCAGAACAGGAAGGCTGAGAATATTTTTCAGTTGCCGCCATAAAAATAGTCAAGGAGAAATGTTTCTACTAACTGGTTTATATGTGAATTCTAGTTTAACCTGTCATCAATAACAACACCCAGAAGATTAATCGAACTACCCGATACATATTTATATTGTTATTGGTAGAAAAAACAAGTTTTTTCGTTTCATATCGATCTGACTTGAGGTGATTTGTAGTAAACCTAGTATTTGCTTCAGCAAGTTCACTGAGCTGACTGAGAACTTAAGGATTTTATCAAGATACATTAAATACATTTGTTAGGGGAGACAAAGTGAGATGAACCATTAATAGAAGTGGTCCCAGGACGGTACCCTGGGAACTCAATGACTTATGAAAGATTGATGATGAATTATTAATGAACACAGTCTGATAACTATTGTGTACATACAATTAAATTAAATTTAGAGATATTCCCCGGATCCCATAAAAGTTCAATTTATCCAGAAGTTTTTTGTGAGACACACAATCGGAAGCTTTTGAAAAGTCACACAGAGTAATTTCTGTGTGTTGTCTTTTTCAAACATTTTGGATTGCCTGTACTGTAGAACAGTCGACTCGGAAACCAAATTGACCTACAGAAGTATATTTTGTTTATTAAAAAAATAATACTGCGTTATTTCAAATTTATTTGAAAGATTTTTTCTAAAATATTGATGATAGAAATGAGTCTGTAGTCATTTGCGTGATCAGGGTAACCATTCTTAAAAATTGGAATTACTTTCGTCAGTTTCAGGTTGTCAGGAAAAACAACTTTGGTAAAGCAATGAAACAACCAACAGTTCAATTACTATTGCCAATGTTCATTTGATTAGTTTGCTATTCAGACCGCGTGTATCAAAACAGGCAGAATTATTCAATTTTTTCACGGCACCAATAACTTCAGCTGGTGCTAGAAAAAATTGAATTGGTTGTTTTAGGCAAGTCAGCAAAAAAATCAATTAACGGTTGGTTGGTATGGGGTAAAGTCTTGATGACATTTTCAGCAACCTTTGAAAAAAGTGATTGAATCCATTAGGAATGAATTCACATTTATTATTTGATTTTTGTTTGTTTTTCCCGTAGTTAGTCAAAATCCAGCTATCTAATCGAATCAACTCAAATATACTTCATTGCCAGAAAAAAAATTCATCTTATAGACAAAGTCTTATAATACAAAATAAATAAATATAATAAAACACATGAAAATATACATACACTAAGCGAGTAAATATTAATTTGTAAGTGTATCGGGAGACAAAAGTTTCTACAAAATACTCCTGAACTAAGTAATAGACCCCATCAACCAGAAGCATTTTGACCTCTTTTCAGAATTTATTGAATTCTTTGATTTTAACTGGCATGTGATTGAAAAGTTTGATGCCATTTCGAGTCCCTAAATAATGAGCTCGTGGGAATAGGGTAGAGTTTCAGATAATTTAATAGAAATGTCATTTACACTCCTGCAATTATTGGTTATGATGTCCTTGATAACTACTATTAATTCCTCGGGATTTGTTTCATGAATGATCATAAGACTCCTTTTTTGCATTTGTCAGTGCTTTCCTGTAAAGAGTTTTGTAATATTTGTACGCAGATCTATCTTGAAGGTCATTTGTCACACATCGCATATCATTTTTATAGATAGTAATAGTTTTTAGACTGTCATTTAGGTAATTTATGAGCCAGATGATCTGATTCCGTTCTCCCCGGCAGGAAAATGCCTTTCAATAAGGTTTATGTGAATATTTATAAGAAAATCTGCCAGAAAATTATTATCGTTAATTTGTAATGAATTTAAGACACCCCAGTGTACCTCTAACAATGACTCGTTCAGTTTTTATCTACTTAGTTTATTCATTTTACACCTTGGTACACTGGGTATTTGTATTATGTCATATTGGCAAGGTCGCGTAACTGATAATATATAATATAAAATGCCATGTGAGAGTTTTAGAATGAGTTAAGTTATAGAAACTGGACTAGAATAATGTAACAAATTATAGGAATGCTGATAGAACCTTATAGACCAATAGCTTGTGACACTGTGAGTTGACATATTAACTGGAATTCTGTTGTTGAGAGAATCATATCATTATTACAAAAGTTGAAGCAAATAACTATTTTCTAAATCCCGCACGTGATATTCCATATCATTTAGTTAGATAACAGATATTTGACCAGTGAACTGCATACCCTTGCTTGTTTGCTTACTGGAATTTAGAGGCACACAGGTCACAGGAAACTAACACTGGCCAATTAACTACAAGTGAGATCTTTCCTTGTACTGCATGTCGACTGATAGCAAGTTTACTGCACTGTCTGCAACCATTTGCATATTATTTTGTTGTGACAGATGCTCATCACATCACTGCATAATTGCAAAGAGATTGATCATTTATAGAAAATATTTCATCAAATACTTAGCTAAATGTTAATCCAAGTATACTTCAGGTATCAGTATTACAGAATTTTGTGCAAAGAGAATACTTTGAAACTAGAAAGAGTGACCCCTTTCATAAGTCGTATCTTTTTTATCCAGAATCCCTCTCCGGCTATAACTATTTATTCAAGTAATCAAACATACTTGCTACCACAGTTGAAATGTCCACAGACGAAGGCTTGTTGTGGCAAAAAGTGAAATTGAAACTGCTACATGCTATCGACAAGTCAACACTATTGGAACATGCACTCAGCAAGAGGATCAACGTTATGCCATTTGTAGAGTTCAAGGGGTTTGATACAGTTCAGAGCTACTACCCAAGACTGTGAAGGAAGTCATTGAAAATTCAAAAACAAGAACATCTCTCCAAAACAAATACCCCTTTCAATTTCAAAAACTTGCAACAGAATGAAGGATGTGGAAATCATACTAGGAACCGCACGTTAAAAGGTAGGACCTTGTTACTCCTTATCTCACACAAGTTTCTACTTTTGAGGGTAGTTTGTAAGGGAGCGACAGCTGATTAACAGAAAAACAGATTTTAAACAGGTTTATATACCTCAAAAATTCATTTATATTTGCTTCATCAGTGAATTTTAGTTTTTACTACAAATAGTTACTGAATCCACATTATTAGCATAAAAATTCAAATAGTAGATTCTCAAGTTTTGTTAGCGAGTTAACAAAATTCTTATATGTACTTTACTGTACAATTGCTACTTTTCCTTGGTTATTTATATCTGAATATTTTCGTTGAAATATTTACAAGTTCTAACAGTTTAACGTCACTAGGAGTATAAACAAATAAAGTTCAAGTTTTAAATGGTGAATGTTTATTTAACATAAAAAAACCATATTAAATTCAATGGTTGTTTAACAAAACAAAATGCATAATTAGTGTACATTAACTTTGTTGTTGGTAAAATAATTTAAAAACCAAAAATTGCTGAAACCCAATTTTTAATTTATAGGTAAATGTAACTTGAAACGTAATTATTCAATAAGCAATAACCAAAATTATCTTATTGGTTACAACGTACCTTGAAACAGAATCTGGAGATCATTTCTGTTCTTTAATAATATGCTTTTGTCTTTCAGGAACAAATGGCACTTCTCCCTTCTTCGAATGTGCCCTTCTGTTGGCTTCTTTCCTCTTCACCTTTTCTTTTATAGTGCGCAATTCACTCTGAGCATTATATACATGTTTGGGAACATGCCTGTGTCTGGCGATTCTCTTGATTTGGGGATGACTTGCATATTTCTCCTTTAAAGCATCACTGTAACGTAAAGCTGCTTTTTCTCTTGGTTTCAACTGGAACATTGAAAACGAAATAAATAAATTTTTTAAATTGTGATTTTCATAGTAAGGGCAACCCAAATATAATTTCCCTGTAAACATTGTATTGTATTATATTCACTGTTCTTTCAATTAGATTCATTAAATATCAAGTGGGTTTTAGCTTTTTTTTCTACAAAAATACTTCTTCATTATTCATATGAATCAGTGAAATAAAAATGAATCACTTTTAAAACAAATCAAATATTAACATAACTCATTAACATGTGATAAATTTATAACCATACTTTTTACTTGATATTTTGTGTTGGTAATAGATGATGGTTGAAAAATCAATTGCCTGCTATAATGTGAAACAATCCTTGATTGCTCAATATATTTCATGAAAGTTATTTCATCTTATTGCACAAATGGAAAAGTGCTTTATGACCTAACATAAGAAAATCAATTTTTGAAATTAATGATTATCAACTGAAACAGTGACAAAATGTATTCTGATTCGATTTATTAGTTAACTTTTACTGACCGGTCCTAATTTCTCTGAAGCCCTTGCCTTCCATATTCTAATATTCATTTCATCGGATCCACTAATAATGTATTTATTATCCAAAGTCCAATGTACACAAGTCAGCCTCTGCATTCTCTTGGTGTGATAGATTTCCCGGGAATGTCCTTTTTCGGCAACGAATATCCTGATGGATTTGTCGTAACTGCCAGATACAAATTCTTTGCCAGTCGGAGCATAATCCACATAAGTTACAGCACCGACATGATCCATGTGAATATTTGTGGGTTGTTTCAGGTTACGAGTATCAAAAGTATAGAGACTGAAAAGAAAAATTGTCAGCTTCAGTAGTTGAACTTGACCTCAGATATCTAACTTTAAAATAATAATAATGAAAATTGTCTTCATTTGTAATTTAACACAAGCTCAATTTAGAGCTCTTGTTAAATTACAAATGAAGAGCTAAATTACAACTACAGAGCTAGATGGAATTCTGCCTTTTTAGATTTACTTGAATTAAGTAAATTAAAAAAAAAACAATAATCCCATTCCTCTTCATTAAAACACTGACCCATTGGTTGATACAGATTGATAACGCTATCCATGATAGTAATTATTCATTTTCCGTTTTACAAATTTTATTCAAAACGCGTTTCTCTACAAGTTTTTTTAATCAGTTGAAAAGTCCAACTGATGAAGCTAATGGGTGATTTTTTTGCTGGTATTTTTTTGGTAACACTGTTTTTGACAGATCACGCGTGAATCGTGTCTTGTGTCATTGTTAAACTTGTTCAGTTTGGTCTATAATTTAACCATGAATTAACTTACGAATGAACAAAGCTTGCAAATTATTGAATTTTATTATCAAAATTCATGCTC
>WOGL01000199.1:0-15648 GCA_015342145.1 Leptinotarsa rubiginosa | reverse complement strand
TATTATCAATGAAGATACAATTTAGTGCCCTCCTGACATGTTACGTCATCTTTGGTTTTTCTTTGTCAATAAATTCTGCATTTCTTCTCATTTAATGTGCTGCAATCGTCGATATGACTATTTATTAACGAAGGTGCGGCTTATTATCCTTCTGACATGTTGCGCATCATCTTTATTTTTTCTTGGTTAATAAATTTAACATTACTTCTTCCTTGCATATGATATGTTGCATGCGACGATCCGACTATTATTAAAGAAGATACGGCTTAGTGCCCTTCTGGCATGCCGCCATTTCTGTTTTTTCTGTCAATAAATTCTGCATTTTCTCTTTTTTCGTTTGGTGTGCTGCATCTGTCGATCCGACTATTATCAACGCCATCTTTGTTTTTCTCAGTCAATGAATTCAACATTCCTTTTTCCTTTCATTTAATGTGCTGCATGTCATGATGTAACTAGTATTAGCGAAGATACCGCTCAGTGCTCTTTTGGCATGCCACGAAAAAATAAAAACCAATCGGATGGACGAGACTTATTTTCAAACACTCTATATATCTTTTTTTTTCTATTTCAACACACTTTGTATACTCCATTGCATCTCCATCATGTTTATTATTTGAAGGCGTATTTTGAACTGCACCCTGTTTACCTTCCGCATTGGGATCGCATTTTAAAACGCTAGACCACGCCCGTTACTATTCATTTTTTTATCAAACGATGTATGTATACGTTTACTCATTGGGATCGTACGTTGAAACGCTAGAGCATGTTATTTCTTCAACGATGTATTTTCAAAACACTCTATACATGTTTTTATTTTATATTTCCTCATCCAACGCGCACCTCTAGTACTCATGCTCAATTTTTTTTAAACCAGCACCACTTTTTATGCTCCATTCTCCATTATTCATTTCACAACCGACAACATAGAGCTTCACGCAACGCTATCTTCGAAACGGTTCTGAAGCCATCATTTTCGTCACATCCCGGTGCGCGAACCACCGTCGTAGCGCAAGGCGCGGACCATCCTCGCAACGTGATGTCAAGACGCTATTGTGCATGCGGTCGTAGAACGAAAGAACTACCACAGTAGAATGCTAAAAATCCAGTAGTGTCACTATCCCTTTCTGGTAATAGGTCACAGTGCGCATGATCGAATCATAGAGGGAAGTTTTTGGATGCGCCGTGAATTGCCTCGATAATCGGCAACGTGGTCCTAAAAAAATAAAACTGTGAGACACAAACATCAAAGGTTCCGACAAGAGTGACACTACTGGTTTTAGCTATACTGTGGTACTACATCTACTCCACATTAAGAGGCTCTAATGAATAAGATAAGATGAGCCAATTCATATCCCTACAGTTGTGTTCCAATCAATTTCAATCGCAAGTAAGCTTTGATAATTTTCTCAAACGCTAAACTCAATCATTGAACTGACATTTTGCTTTGAAATATATAGTTTTTTACAGAAAACAGAAATGAAAACATGGACTTTGGAAGTGAAAACGAGTGTAACACACCTGAAATTTATAATGTGGTGAAAAAAATTGACACTTTTCGAAAGTGCGTCACTCAATAACAAAATGAAAGCTACTAGAAATTTGAACAACTTTATGTTACACCAATTTGTGAGCTGCTCCTTGGAGTAGTTGTTAGAAGGCTGGACTTGAGTGCCGGTGGTCCTGTATTCAATTATCATCAGAGGCGGATAAAATCAGGAAATATTTTTGAATAGTTTTCAGGTCGTTTTTTATTATAAAATGCAATGGTAATTCTCTCCTTCGGGATATCTTATACAAATGAACCATATTTCAAAATATTCATGTTGAGAGTCATAGAAAAAATATAGTGTTCTACTCGCGAAAAATGGTCATTACTCTCCCGAATGAATTACGACGCTCGTCTTCGGCCCTCGTTGAATACTATACTATTCCAAAAGTGTGTATCGGGGTAGGGTTGAAGAATTCTTCACTGCTGAATTTTCATTTGTAGTTTTCATTTCCAGATTTAAAAGTTGGTAATTCAAGTACAAATCATATCTTCATGTTTTCTAGATGCACGGCTCTTTTCTGGATGAAATTTAGCTGAAACAGAGGGTGCTCCATAAATATATGTGAATATTAGTCCACAGAAGATCTGATTAGAGCTTTATGAAACATTAAAAGTTGCTGCGAGTGTAAAACGTTCTAGTACGAAATAGTGTCTGGAGTTTCTGGGTATCTATAACGTATTAGTGCCAAGGCATATTGATATTCATTTTAACCTCCAACAAGTTTTTCACACAGTCAGCAAAATTGTGTTTCCTGGCACCACTGAGTCCAGTTCTGCTACATTTATTTTCTTAGCTTTGAATTTCATTTGTTTACTGCCATCACAAATATACATTCCATCCAGATCTTCATGCACTGGCAGTTGGTGTTCTAATTAATGACAAAAAGAGAATGGGTGTTGTCGTTAGTAAAGCAATATACTGGACGCTTATGTACAACAGAAAAAAGATTAGATGCACCCTGGTTTCCTGGAGAATACAAGCATTGATGGGGAAGGTATTCAAGAGAGAATCATTGACGGCTAGGAATGAACGGTCTTTGAGAAAGCGAGAGTGTCACAACCAAAAATGATTTGACAAACCATAACATCAAAGTTCAATAAGTAGACTTTCATTTGAATGACGATAAAATTACTACTCCCAAGGCGTTTGATGCCTTGGGAGTAGTAAGCGCAATAGCTCAATTCCAAAGATAGGTAGAAGAAGATCGCCCGTTAAGCTTTACTTCCGGGAACCTGTTTTCAAATTCTTTCTTAGGGGTCCCAATTATATTTAGGATTCAAAATACTATTTATGATGAGAGCCTGGTCGAGGCTGCTTATCCAAATGCTTTCATCGATTTTTTTTAAATCATCAGTATATCATTTTGTTTATTGTTTTCATCAAGCTAGAACGTTAGCTTGCCTAAAATCAACTGAAAACTACCCAAATAATATGCATTGTCGACTTTTTAGATCATCCTGTGGAAGTATATTTTGTGTGCTTTCTGTGGTGCAATTTTTTCATAGTGAATTTTCATAGTGAATTATGAAATTGAAAGTTCATGGAAATAATATAATCCAACCTGTTATGAAACAGGAATATGAATTCCGTGCTAGAAAATTAGATGGGAAAAATAGATAAGTTCAGTATTACGAGTCATGTATTTATGAAGGCCGATTTCATACCACAATTTAATGCTATCTGCCATCATGTTATCCTTATTTCCTGTGCATTCGCAAGGGTGATTTTTTAGCGCCATGCAATGTATGTAAGTGAAACCGATTACTTCAATTAAGTATTTCATCGTGTATTCTGTTTTTTGATAGTACTATTATACATTCTAGCTTGCTCTTGACCTACGAGGTCACCCGAAATATAAGTTACTTCAGGATTCAAGAGGACTACGAGATATTTTTGAAGAATACTGAAGAATCATTTTTATATTTCACATGAATATTGAATTGTACGTATCTAAGCGAGGTGAAAAATGTTAACAAGAAAAATTTGTTTTTAGATCTTATTTTCGATAAGAATACGAATAATGTGTTCCTCTCGTGGGTCTACCATGTACTCAAACGAGTTTAATTATTTCCCGATGATGCATCGTGATGCAACCAGCAAGTAGGTGAAAATATCAGCATATTCAAATATATCCATCATGTATCATTAAGAATGATACATGAAAATACATTGAATACATTTTGTCAAAATGTATTATATTAGTATAGTATAGTAGTAGTAGTATAGTAGATAATAAATATATAAAAGTAATATATAATTGTTAAACATTAGTTCATCATCATTATTGTCATTGAAATACGCTAACTAGATCAGAATGGGAAATCTAAAAATACTCCAATATCATTCACATAGAAAGTTTTACTTGAAAATCTTGTTTTTATTGGATTTTTCTCCTAAATTGTAGTCAACATGACCAGTAATAAAACACTTCTATGTCTTGAACTATAACTGTTATAAAAACCGAATAGGAAAAAATCGATAACCCATTAACAAGCTACTAAAAGAGAATGCAATATAGATTCGATGATGAACTACGAAAGCACTCCAGAATTTACGAAATAAATATGAGACATTTCGAATACTATTCATGAAAAACACTTTTCATTTTCAATTTTGAATTCCCCCATATCCAAAAACAGTAATTTCTTAGAGAAAACTTCACTAAGTCACTAAAAAAGTATAAGATTTTCAATACATAAATATGAAAGGCAAAGTTTTGAATAAATTTTGGTTTTAGATACAAAATGAAATAAATTGTCTTGCAAAACACACAACACAATACGAAATAGTATTCCTTGCCAAAAATTCCTAATAAATATATCAAAATCATTGTAACTCAACTTCGAAGTGAAGTTGTCAATAGTTCTTAATTATTTGGCTGAAATAATCTGCCTTTGGAATTGAGATACAAATAATCCTAGGTGTACAACTCGAGCTTCACGTGTCACTGAAATGTCATGAATATGGCGTAAGTCCTCATTTTGAGGAGGTTCTTGGCAGCATTTTCTGGCATCCAACCCATCTTGCTCTACATTTTTTACTGAGTTAAATTTAAATTAAACATATCGAAATAGTTGTCTGTTCTAGCTTTATTTACACTGGTATAAAAACATCTTACATATCTACCTTCACCATTTGGGAATATGAAATCTATTTAATATTACCTATACAATAATAATGTTAACATTTTAATCAAACCTAGTGTTTTCATAAATCAGACCCATATCAGTCAAATTCCAAGGGTACCATTCCTTCAGAAATAAAAGTTACATATTACTGGTAATGAGTCTACTAACTAAAATATTGAAGCATATCAGGGACATGTATATCATAATGAGAGAAAATCCAAATTTTCAATATATCACTTATGATTAAATTCAAATATCAACTTCTTTATATATCAATTGATTACAATCGGTATAATGAAGTCAAACAGTATCTTTGAAAAATATTCGCTTTATCCATAGGAGAACAAATCGTGTTACGAGGGATATCAGAAAAGTTGTTATATTCAACATCAGCTATTGTAAATACATATTTTTCAAAGACAGGAATCCCTGTTTACAGTACTGAAACTAAACTAGTTAGTGAAAAACGCTATCCAAACCGATAATATCATGAACTTTTTTGACGATGGAATTCCTGCTAACCTCGTTGCTGTACCAATCAGAAAACGGTACTTGGTAGTATCCATTCACGGGTGGAGAATAACTAGGACTCTCCGCGTACGAGTTACTGGGAGGACCATAAGAAGAACTCGGTGGACCATAAGACGGAGGGCCGTAAGACTGACTGGGGGGGCCATAAGATGGATTCGGTGCACCATAGGATGAACTTGGAACGCCGTAAGACTGACTAGGAGGGCCATATGAAGGATTTGGTACGCCATAGGTCGGAGACGGTTGCTCGTAGTTACCTGAATTTTCCCCCGCCAAATTCGGAGGGTTGGTGATACTGATTGCTTCGTTTCCATTGGAAGGACCATATCCTGTTACAAAATAAGCATAATATAACTTATTATCAATCTACCCCTCATAGTGGAGTTTCTATGTCGATGAACATTGTATTTATAAAATATGCTACCAAAGATATTTTCTATAAGACGTTTGAAAATAGAACTCACATCTGAGAAGTCTACACTTTATATACTTATCAACCTTAATTGGGATATACCATGAACTTCACGGTGTATTTTCGTCCACTTACAGAATTTATGTCTTTCATATTGTTTAACTTATTTTATGTTAATTACATATATTCATCCCTTGTATTGAATATAGTTTTACTTTAATTATAAATTTAATTCGGCGATAGCACGCAAAGGAATTTCGGAAATGTTACTTATGTGATGTCTATTATGTTTATTTACCTTGTCACTTCATCTTATGCATGATTGTCATCTCATTGGGAAATCATACATTTGGTAAAACATTTCACATAATAAATATGTTTTATTCAAGACCATCATATGTGGGATGACGCCTATTACAATAACAAACAGAAAACTTTTTTTTTGCAATTGAATCAACATTTTTACCAGAAAGAATGTTTCATTTCCTTAATACTCGTTTACCAACTGAAAATGAACAAATATTTGAAGATTACGGTGAGATTCAGTAGTCCAAAATAATATAATTTCAAGACATCATTTGAAGAATGCAAAAATTACTCTTATTATTTTTATTGTGTTGGCATTTTTTTTAATCAGCATATATAGTCTAACTGAAAAATAAGAAATGTATAATATCAATGATAGAACGTAATTAAATATATAAAGTTATAATGGAATCGAAGGATGTGAAAAAAATAATTATCTGATTTTTTGAAATAAACTTTAAATTGTATATATTTATGACCGTCAACTATAAATCCAAAACTTATTGTAGTTAGTCGGGTATTGATCGACAGTTTGAACTGTCGATTATAAATAATCGACACTGAAACTATGGCGAAATTATCATTTGATCATAGAAATTTTGCATCTAGCCTAATTAGGTTTCATTGAAAATGGGAATTGTTGACTACATATTCTTTTTCACTTCAATCTTGCCCTAACTTTTAAATTGCCTGGTATACATATACCCACATAAACTTTTTAGAAAATATCACATTGAAAGAAATATATGACGTTTTATTCAAAGAAACCTGACTTTGATATTCAACGTAGCTATTCGGAACGCTGTATACGGGTAATTCAAAAAGGCTTGACTGACGTCCAAAACTTTTCTTACATGAAACATTTTTCGATAAGTATACTTCTACACGTTCCTACACGTCACAGTATCAATGAAAGTTTGATATGTCACACATTGTATATAGATTTTGTGAAAATAACATAGTAACAGCGTTGAATGCAAATATCTATCCTCTGTGTTAGACAAAATTCGAAACAGATTTTTATATCCCTCAGGAGAAAGTCTGAATTCTTCCCCTCATTTATTTAATTTTATACTCTATCAATATATGAACTCTTTGATTCATTGAGCGTCTTTGTAGAAGTGTGGTTGAATTAATCACGTTTAAATGTTTCGTCAATACAACATTTTTCATCAGTATATATTTTCATTCATACTAATCATTGAATTTCCAATATTTTATCTTCATTTTCAAATAATATTTCAATCTTACACTCTGGATACCGATTGGCGCAACATGTAAATGATCCAGTTAATATATTCAGCCTGAAGATGACATATTTTTTTGTTTTTACGATTTTCTGTCACACCACGCCACATATTTTGTAATCTATCACGTTTTCTTTTTTTATTTTCTCAATAATCAACAGTTTTATAGACCCATATTCTATACCAAATGTGTTTTTCGATTGTCATATTGGCTTTTCATCTCAGTAAACCTGAGTTCTGTTCTCAGCAGGACTTTTTCAGATGTAAGCGGCTGTTCAAGGTTACGGTGTGGTGTTCAATTATGAAAGAATGGGAAGTGGATAAGTTATAGTAATACAACAATTGAAAACATATTTTGCAATTTTTTTCATTCCTTGAAAAAACATTCATTATTTTTTGTGTATTATGTAATTTTAAAGTATTTATGATACTATTCATTATACTCAGATTCTCCATCCGATTCCATACCTTCTTACTAAGATTAGATATGATTCAGGACATGTTTATACAACGCCGGAAATTTGGAAATATCGCCTCTTCCCCCAAAAAATATATTTTAAATGACGACATTATGATGCTGTCAATAATTTTCAAGATTTTTTTCACGTTTACAGAAAAAAAATGCCGGGAAGAAACTGTAGGGAAGGTTCAACTTGAAATTTCGTAGAACTTATCACTCCAGTAGTTATAGAACATGAAAGTGAAAACTACAAATCACATATGCAAATATAATCGTTTCCGCTAAACCCGCATAATGATTTGTAGAGTTGAAATTCCTATGAAATGGTATTAACGTAATTGATTGAATGGGAACAAAACGTACCAGTATTTTCAATACGTTTATTATTTTTCAATACTTCGACTAGTCGTTGAAAAGACTAATCAGATGTAAGTTCAAACAGAAATCATTCTGTGAGTCGATTTGTTAATATTTTCAGACTGTACAGCGATAATGAATACCCTCACGAAGTCGCCATCTATAGGATCGACAGAAAACTCAAAGTACGAATATCAAAGAGAAAGGAATTCCGGCTCTGGTATTTGGTCTAAAAAATGTATCGCATTTTTGGGAAGCAAACGAAGGCGCTTCGATGGGCCTATTCAACAGTTTAAACTGTCTATCATATCAATCATAATCAACACTTTTGACAGTCGAAGAGCCATAATCGATAATTCAAACTGTGGATAAGCCATATTCAAAAATTTGAACTGTCGTTTACCGATAATCGAAAATTTGAACTGTCGTTTATCCATAATCGTTAATTCAAACTGTCTCATATCCATAATTAATAACTCAAACTGTCAATTATGGTCGAATAATGTTATGTAGATATAACAAATAAAGCAATTTTCAAGTGTTTTTTTTTTGAAGATTCGAGAAGAAACATAAAGGTAGTTCTGGAAACGTGATCGGAAGGGAGTATATTTTTATTTGAAATTCCTGTTTTTTTATATATATAGGCAAAATTCATCACAAGAAGTACTACTGATAAGTTGGATAAATCACAATCTGAATTAATTCAAACGCAGTACAATATTCGATTTGTTTTAAAATTATCTTTTTAATTCAGGGGAATAAAAATCCTTAATGCCAGGAATAGCATAATCGATCATTTGAATTGTCGAATATGGCTAATCGACAGTTTGAATAGACGATTATGTCTAATCAACAGCTAGAACTGTCGCTTATAAAATAACAATATTTTCTGGTCCTTCAGTGCATTCGTGATATTGATATTTTCTTTTGGAAATGCAGAATAATTGAAAGAACTGTAATATTTACCATAACCCGTCGTATTCGATGGAGGAGCTTCCGTTCCATTGGTAATAGCTGTCAATGACGTGAAGCTCGTAGTAGTTTCCGTTGGTTCTTGAGTAGTTGTTTCCATTTGTTTCTGTCTTACTAACACCGTAGTGGGCTTTTTCTTCACAGCTTCCGTTGTCGTGATTTTCTTTCTCACAACCTCGGTTGTTGTGGGTTCGATCCTTTCTGTTTCGTATTCAACATCATCGTACTCATCGAAGGAAGTCACCACTTTCTGGCGCTTCCTATTTCTGTTTTTGTTCTTATTGTACCTCTTTGGTTTGTTTGTGGTTGTGCTAGATGTTGTGGTTGTGCGCCTCCTCTTTTTGTGTGGTTTGGTGGTGATTTCGTACGATTCATAATCGTACTCTTCGCTGTTGTTGCTGATGTCGCTATAGCTGTTGCTCTCACTCTCATCGTAAGAATCCAGGATAGGTCGTCTCGGCCTTGACGTTCTCCTTTTTGGTGTTGAATACCTCCTAGTCGACGTTGTGATGTCTTCATAACTATCGTCATAGTAGTAATCAGGAGTGGTTGTGGTTGGATACCGTCTCCGTTTCTGGTAGATGTACTTGTTGTTTTTTCTAACCTTCTGGTACCTATTGGGGGTCCCGCGTTTCACAATTTTCTTTGGAGATACTGTTGTAGCATTCGTCATCATCTCCATTAGACCTAGAGGTATACTTTTGGACTCTATAGCATACGGTTCGTCGATACCAGGTTTCTCTATGCTAGTACCAAGCCCCTGCAATCCATTACTATCATCAAACATTATTGATGCACCCGTATCGGTTTGATCGGTACTCTCAGGTTCTGTATCTTCTACAATGATTTCCGAAGGCCGTTCGTGGATATTTACGATTTGTTGTTGAGTACCTGGTGAAATATGATGGTGAAAGATATGCTGAGGCTCATGTGGATCTGTTGTTGCCAAAGTTACTGGTGATGGTGGGCCATGTGGGTTACTAATTGGGTGCCAGTACAAATCGGGATGCGGGCCGTGATTATGTGAAGGTTTTGGCAGCCATGGTACCGGATCGTAACTCAATCGAAGGGCACCAAGCGGTGCAAATTTGGCCAGTGCAGTATTTGAGAGTAAGTTTGCCAGAAGGAAACCTAGCAGAGGGATGTATCCAAATCTTGGTTGTCGGTGTATTCCAGTTTCTAATGCCGGTGGAACTGAAAGGACGAAAGAGTCGTTGAAATGATTATTGAATTATACAATATTTACTGTACGTACTTCAGAATCTATAAAATCCCTGAAACTTGCCAATACGCTATAATATAGTATTTATTGCAGTTTGCGTTTAGTATCTTATTTTTGTAGTAGTACTAAAGTTGAAATTAGTAAATAATGTTCTATTTTCCACTTATATAGTTATTCGATTATTCTACCAATTGTTAGAAGGGTGATTGATGAAAATAGATCAGTGTCAAAAAACTTCAATGATAATTTTATATTTTAGGAGTTTTCACTTGTTTATGTTTGAGTCGGGAGGAAACCACTCCCCAAATAAAAAATTCAAACTTCTAACTCATTCAATTACTATTCTTTTAGATATTTTTTGGTTTTTGAAGTTTCGCCAACATTTCAAATGACATTTTCAGGATTAGTTATTCCACTTTTTTTGCTGCTTGAAAGCCATCTGATTTGTTCATTTGGTTTTATTTATCTTTTCTTATGAAACCATTCCCAACAATCGTGTTTCTTGTGATAGTTTGTACAGGCCCTTGACTGGATATTTATCATCTTATACCGAACTTGGTTCCTTTATGAAAATTTTCCTGTGCTTGTCTTCAGGTATGTTTTACCTGAATTTTTTATGTTTCTTACCTACTGATCAAATTTCTGATTTGGTTTCGTACTTTATTGCCAATTGAACTTCCAAACTACAAAGTCGAGAATTCGGAAAAGTCTGGAATTCACGAAATTGAATGTGAGGACTGCGATGCAAAATATTATGGACAGACAAAAAGATCTATTGAAGTAAGATATAAGGAACACATAGCACACTTAAAATATGGAAGACCTGAAAAATCAGCAGTCGCCCATCATATTTTGCAACAAAACCATTCCATAGACTTTAGTTCATTAAGATTAGTTAGACAAGTTAACAACAACAGGCAACTAGATGCCTATGAAAGTGTGGAAATAAGTAAACACAATAATATTATGAATAACGATGATGGACCTATACCAAATAGCATACTATATAGCTTGTTAAAATAATATTGTTGGGTTTATTGATTACTACATAAGGACACATGCAAAAATGAATTTAGATAGGCAATATTGTGAAATTAATTTTTATATAGCTGAAATTTGTTTTATATACAGCTATAACATTTAAACATATATTATAAAATAATAAAATAATAGATAAGGCAAAATTATAAAATTAATTTAGGGTGGTATACCTGTATGGGTGGTACACCTGCCTGGTTTACCTGTATAATATACCTCAATAGCATAAATAACGTTAGCTTAGGATAATTTCCAGATTAATCTTCCTCTTGAAGATCCTCTTGGTGATCGAAACACGTGTCGAGGTGTTAAAAATAGCGATTTGATGTTGGGAAAAAACTTCAGTAATATAAAATTACTTATTTAAGTTGTTCCATAGTATCACAAGAGGTACCTAATGATTATGTAATAAACAAAGTAAATCACAAAGTAAGTCACGACATGATTACGTTAGGCACGTGGACGCGGCAAAATGTCTTCGTCGCTTTCGTAGTTTCGACAGGTTTGCCGCCGAAACCGAAACCCGTTTTTTTGCCGAAACTCGACCGAAACCGAACTTTCGGTCGGACACTATCAAATACTTATTGGAGAAAACAAAGAATCCAATATATTGCTTTGCTGACGACAGCACACTTGTTTCGTCATTCCATGTGGATTCCAGGACATGGGGGGTGGATGCACTGGCAGCAGGAGGTTGCCTATTTTAATGAGAATCTAGAAGTAATTTCAAATTGGGTTGAAAGTAGACAAGTTCAATTCAATGCCACAAAAACCCAGAAATCGGTTTTCTCCAAAAAGATAAAGTCTCCGAACCAGATATAATGTCAGGTCAGACATTTCCGCTTTCTGCTTTGATAAGTTTGTTGGGGTTAAAATGGACACCAATATGTCTTGTCACAATCATGTCGCTGGAATTGCAAAAGCCGCCTCTCAAAAGCTTGCAACACTGTTCCGAACCAGAAAACTGTACACACCTCAGCAACTTTTGATATTTTATGAATCTCAGATCAGACCTTCTTTGGAGCATTGTTCTCATGTATGCCGCTCCGTCCCTAAGCGTACCCTGAAGCTGCTGGCTTCTATTCAAAAAAGAGACAATCGCTCGATTGGAGACTCGAACACAACTTGCATTCTTGATAGTCTGGAACATCGAAGAAAGGTTGGAGATTTGTCTCTCTTCTAAAGATACTTTTATGGGAAGCGTTCAAGTGACTTGACACATTTGATTCCACCAAGAGCGGTACATATCAGAAATATGCGACAGGCTGTGGCTGCTCATCGTTTTGAGGTTCAATTCAGTAGACCTCGAACTTCATTGTTCAAGATTTCTTTCATTTGGAGAACGGCGTTTTTGTGGAATAAACTTCCTGAGAACGTTTTTTCAAATGGATTTAATCTCCAGCGATTCAAATCCAATGTGAATCACTACTTTCGCACAGGCACCGCTCTTAGAACGCCTTAAGGATTTTCCTATAGTACTTGTATTTTGTCCTTAAAAAAAATCATTAGAAATAAGAAATTAAACTTTATATTTTTTTACCACTTTCAATTTTAACTAACGTTACTGCAGTTTATATTAGTTTGAAAATGCCCTTACAGGACGAAACTGCAGTAACGGTAGTTCCAAATAAAAGTGGTAAAAAAACATAGAATGTTTCATTTCATTTTTCATCGCAATTGTTTCTTGTTGTTGTTGTTTATGTTAATTCAATTGGATAATTCAATGGCTGAATCGATGTTTCTACACATTTTGTTGCAGCTGTTTGGTTTAATTTTTCAATATTTCAGAAAAGATTCAAATAAACCTAAAATTCAGTTGCAATAAATAATTTACATTTTCCGAATACTTCCCAATTAATCGTATCTATTTCTATTGTAGGTAGTACTTTCAGTAAACTATTTGGAGGGGAAGAAAAACCAACTGAAGAACAACCAAAAGAGGAAAAACAGTCTGAGGATAAATTTGCAGACGAAAAGCCAGTTCATGAGAAAGAAGATGATAAAAAGCAGGAAAGTGATAAAGACGCAGATAAAACAATCGGTAATGAAACTTCAAAAAATATAACTGAAAAAGTTAAAGAATTAAAACCGAAAGTAGTCACTATCAAAGAACCTATCAGTGCATCAGAAAATGTTTTATCTATAAATATCCTGGATAAAAATCAACTCAGTGTATCATCTGCGAAGTTATCAAAACTAGAGAAAATAGAAAATGAAATTAATCGTAGAGCATCGGCATTGAATAATTTAGAGAGTTTTGTAATAGACGTTCAAAATAAATTATATGAAGATGAGTACATACAAGCAGGTGTTGAATCAGAAATAGAAAAAATAAAAAGTGCTTGCTCAGATATATCAAGCTGGCTATATGAGGAAGGGTCTGATGCTGATGCTGACACATATGAAAAAAAACTGGATGAACTGCACATTTTAACAAAAGATTTGTTTTCAAGAGTGTGGGAACACAAGGAAAGGCCTGAAGCATTGAAAGCTTTAAAATCCTTACTGAATCATTCATCAAACTTCCTAGAAAGTGCCAAGAACCTCACAAAAACTACTAACCCGGAAAAAGATATATTCACAGATATTGAAGTTGATACTCTTAGTAAATTAATAAAGGAAACAATTGAATGGAGAGATAATATCATGAAAGAACAAGAAGCATTGAAAAATTATGAACCTTTAAAAGTGACGGTGAAAATGTTAATGGACAAGATGGCCGCCCTTGATAGAGAAGTCAAGTATTTACTGAATAAAGCCAAACTTTGGAAGCCCAAAACTATTGAAAAACCTGTCAAGGAAACCTCCGACAGCAACACAACCAATTCAGCAGAAAATCCAAGTATTGTAGAAGAAGAAGAATTGGCTGATGAAACAACTATTGAAGAGCCTATTGAAGACAGTGAGACGAAGGAAGGAGAGGGTGAAATTCATCCCACTAGAACTTCAGAACACCCGGAAGATAGTCACACAGAACTGTAGTTAGTGAAATTCGTTAGGTTATGAACAATTTTCAGTTTCTATCTCAAAGTTTAAACCTTTTTTATTGCTTCAGTGTGTATTGAATGTATTTCGTCAAAATAAGATTTACATTTTCAAAAGTGAATATAAGATCGATTGTCTTGAATGAATATACCTAAGGCAAAGACATTTTCATTATTTATTTTTTTCATTATTTATGGAACGGTTAAATAGGCATTAATGTGATATTAGTAGTATGATAGTATTCACTGCTGGGTGGTTCTGATTGACAAATACATGTATAATGATCAAATATTAGGTTTTCATTTCAATAATTTTACACAATTTTAGAATAGAATTTGAAATAATGATGAGTTATTTTGCAAACTAACTTAAATGTTACCAAAAGCCATTTCGAGATCTGTTTTTAACGATTTTATGTAAAGAATTCAAAAACTCTGTATATCCAGATCTTTACAGATTATCTGTATATGAATCATTTCAATATAAATAAAGAAAAAAATCTATGCCTTCTCTGACCATTACCAAAGGACACCTGATACCTCGATTAACATTATTTGTACACCTTGAATTGATACACTTTTTTCTACACCAGTTATTGATTTTCCTTGTCTAATTTTTTAATAGGTTTTATCGTCTCACTTCTCACTACCAAAAACAATCAATTACTCTGGTTTGCGTGTGAGAATGTGTCAAAAGTTATGAACCTGAGTTCGCTGGCCAAGCTTCACACAGGGATAGAGTTACATCCGCTCTTCTAGACTACCTAAATGCTGAGTCGACAATACAAATATAAGTAAATCGGAATTTAACTCCGGTTTACTTAGTCCATCTTGCAAATGTCGAAATAAAATATTTTTGAAAATGTAACTTCATATATATTGAATATGTAACTGGCCCAGTCGGTAGGATAAGTGTAGTTTTTACCAGAATTACACGCCATCGTGACCGTGTCGGACTAGGAAAATGTGGCTTTTTACCCTTCGGCACTTCATGAGATTTTCAGTGGTTTGATCTTTGTTCCTGTGCACCAAAAAGGATTGAGTTAACCTGAGGAGCCTTACGAGGGGTTCTGATAATTCGAATAGAAACAGAAAATCACTTGAAGAAAAAAGTACATTGTCGAGTTCGAGTATTCTTTTTTTCTTTCTGAATTCTATTTCCTTGGTTAGGAAAATTGGAATTATTTAATTATAGTTGACCAATCAATAAAATTCAATATTTTGTGTATACACACACAATAATATAATTCCGCCTTTAGTGCTATGTATGTGGTCGATTAAACCATAAAAGTTCGGAGTGTAGGTTCCGGAATAACAGTTGTTATAAATGCGGGAACAAGGGTCATTTGGCACCAATGTGCAATCGTTCTAATGTTAGCCAAAATTTCATAAAAGACATAGAATCCGAACAAACTGCCGAATTTATGTTTAATTTAGAAAA